>JAVTVY010043417.1:0-201236 GCA_036873755.1 Hanleya hanleyi | reverse complement strand
CAGTCAATTAAGTATGTGGAGTTACCGATGAGATAACTGAATCAGACAAATCAGGTAGCATATATTCAATAACGGCAATACTGGCAATAATAAGATTCAGTAACCAGTGGTCATTCGTGAAGAATTCCCGCGTCCATAATTGGATTTCTTCGTGGATGTGTTCGCCATATTTATTCAACGGAGAGGGACTGCTCGAAATGGCGTTATCCGGCTGTGCGTTTATCATTGCATTTCTCTTACCTATCATATTCTTTGTCTTCGAAGGTTAAATGTGCCATAAGGGCGCGACCATCTATACATGGGACGCCCAGTCCAGAACACAGCAGTGCGGTTTTCTTCGCAGGATTAAAGGCAAGTATTGACCCATGGCGCGCAACATTATCTCATAACCACACGTCAGGTGTGCAATAGATCTATTATGGATTTATTCCAGCACCCATATATTCCTACATTGTTCTACTTTTGTGTTAAAGGTGACGTCTCAAAGCTCAGTCTCGTGATAGTAGCTTTTCGCGAGTATCCATGTGTGAGCAAGGAAATGGCCAATGGACCGAAATGGCAAATTGACTAAATATTCAACCATGATGCATTCCAAGCACTTTTTATGTGTATTCTTTAATCGAGTGATAATAGTCGCTCTATTGTATAAGGCAGGGTTACTTGAATTGATTTGCCTGTATGGTTGTGTCTATATTGTTCTCCATTCATTTTAGATTTTGGACACTGCGATAGACATGGAAGAAGGGGAGATGAAGAATGTCCGATTTCAGGCCACAGTTCCAGTACCTTGTTTAGTTTTTCCGTTTATAGGAGTCGTACCCTGTGAAATGACTGTAAGATTCCGTCAGGTCGGGAAGCACGTCAGTGGCATCTGCAACTCGGACAACAAACCCAGTTCATGTGGGATTGCGATCAAAGCCGATAACTGGGCAGCAGTTCAGAAACTCGAGGTCACGGCACACCATGATAACAAATACGGTGACCGCCTAGCTCAGATATATATGAAATGTACCAACCAATTCACTGCGAACCGCGAAAGCGTCTGGAACGACGTGCAGCCCCAACCGGTGCAGGTAAAGTACTGCGTAATGCCGATAATCTCTGTAAGATAATTTTGACCAGTTTGCCCCCTTTTCTCATATTGATACTTTTAATTCTGTTAATAACAAATAAATGCTGAAATCTGTTACATGAAATACCTCATAATATATTATTTTCATCGGGAATAAATGTAAAACGTTCGGCACTGGATGAATAAAGTGTTTATATTAACAAAACGACTGAATATTAGATTGTGACAATATCATTTCTGTGTTATCTCACAGGTGAATATAATAGATACCACTGCAAAGGTTGCTGGGTCGTCTTGTTCCATCTTCAACGATCCACATTTCATCACATTCGATAAGAGGTAGGTCCAGCTAATAACAGTTATTAATAAGTTCTTATGGTTTGTCGCATCTATGCGTAGAAGGAAACCAAACGCAAAAATAGAACTGTAACACTAATCTTTGAGAATGTCTAATTTTTCCGCCAATTAACTCTGCCGTTCAGTGACAGCTGATAGTTTTTCAATTTTCACGTGATGCATATTATGTTGAAGGACTATTAAATGATAAATCGCGTGAAATTGAGGTGAAAATTTTATGTTTTTTCGCATGTCGTGTTATGTGTAGCCCCCAATCCCCACCTCCTCGACACATAAAAAGAACCACCGCTAACCGTTGTTGCACACCCTCCCCAATCCACCATTTCTTTGTTGGAACATGTCTCATTATATAAAGCGCTGTTGGTTTTCTATATTTGTCATCCAGGAAGTTCGATGTTCATTTACCAGGTGAATTTGTTTTGTTTCGTCACAAAACCTTGAAACTGGAGGTAAGTTTATTCACATTCCTGATTCACTCGATTTCACGTAGAAACTTAAGATTGTATGTTTGAATGGCTAATTCATATTTCACTGTATTAAAACTATTATTAATTTTAAGTCCTCACACTAATCAATCCTTAAACATTTCGTTCTATACTTTATTACAGGTTCGAGGGTTTTTCCAAAAATGTTCAACAGTAGCACATTGTGTTTGTGGTGCGGCCGTCAGATCGGGATCACAACTTTTCGTCTGGTCTAAATGCAAAGATAACTTACTCTTCCAAACAACTCGTGTTAGGGTATACGGATGTAACACCAAACAGATGAGAGTATCTGTTAACAACCAGAAAACCACATACGAGGTATGATATTGACTATACTGGCTGTGGATCTCGCTTGATCTCCATCCATCCATGCAGGTCTATCACATCAAAATACATACTCATCAAAACCGTGTTGATAAGATAAACCCACTTTATGAATAGGCTAATGAATCTTCATATTAGTCCATTGAACAATCAACTATGTCTACACACAGCGAACAATGGTATTAGAGATATTAGACGACAAATTGAGGCCCTAACAGTGTGGTGGTTAAGAATACCCTGAGGACTAGTATCCCTTCCCAAATAATTTTCTGTTTTACGTGAAGACGGTCACTTATCCCTAATGTGGAGAAAAATGTTCTAGCTCGTTGAAAAGATAGGAGTTGGACAGATTTAACCACTAGGCATTCTTAGCATCCACACCCGTTCCTCCACTGTTTCTGTGCTATGCATATGAGCTGTTCGTTCCATTAACTTCGCATCAGTTTCCTCAATTGCATGTTTGTAACATATAGTACATCTTGAAAATTGACACACAAAGCAATAGCCAACATCAAACTGCAACATGTCAACTGCAATTTTTGTCTACTATTTTAAAGATAAAACGTAAACTGTATATCAGAGGCCAAACGTTTTAATGTTTAATAGTTTTTACTGACATGTTGATGGTGAACATCGAGTGCTACTATGACAAACAGTATTCGATAGCCAAGCGTCATATTTTACTTTGACACGGATTATTTTATTTTCATAACGTCTGAACTGAAACTGAGAAGTTAATCGCATAATGTTCATGAGAAGATGAATCCTGTAGTTAAACCAATCCAAATAACACCGTGTTTTCAATTACAAACATTTGCATCCTAATTTATCCAATCGTCCTCCCCTGGTTCTAGCAACCTTGGATGCTTTGATTGAAAATATATTGTCCTGTAAGCACCTCGCCACCCTGCTTATTTGATATTAATTAATAGTCATGATTTATCTTGTAGTTGCATGATTTCATTCGATTGTGTCTGTGAAAAGTTTAGCTAGGTTTAACCCCACTAGCAGGCCTGGGCTGTTCGGGCGTTTCCTGAAGCAAGGGCGACCCCACCTATTTTACTTTTATTCTTTGACGTAGAGGCTGAAACATCCAACAATATCGCTTAGGGTCAAGCTCTGTCAGAAAATGCAAACCAATTCAGGATGGATGTTTCACTGTCGGCACGGAGGATCACAGTGACGTCATAATCTAAAATAGCCTTTTGCTCAAATTTTCGGTCAGATTTTTTATTTATCCATTATTCCACAAAGTAACTGCACAATAAATTAGAAAATAATTATCTGATTTGAAATAGGATAATTTGGGGCATTTTTGTATTTGAAAGAATAATGGTCGGAACGCAAAATATGTCTCCCTCTCACGTAACACCATTGAATTTATCCACCCTCCTCTGTTCCGAAAGTATGCTCAAATTGACCTCGATATGTTACGCAGATTGGGCATAACATTTGATTAGGGCATAGTGCCCTCTCCCATGCTTGGTAGGGTTAAAATGTTCTCTTGTATTATCATCAGGCTGCTGGAATATTATTACCAACAGTTATAATCGCCCAGTTGTAATGACAGTGCTCCATTTATGCCGTGTACATGTAGATGTTGCAGTGACTTCCTCCAAGGAGGAATCCTCTCTATAAATATTCTTTATTATTCCCCATCTTCCTCTCCGTGCTAACCAAATCTAAAATCGATCAAGTGCGAAAAGGTATTGTTCCGTTATCTTATGACTATTTTTGTGTGTAGATTCAACTTCCAACAGGCATGAAGGTGGTAATCAATACATATGGAAGGGTATCTATCGAGCCATCCTCTGCTGACTTGAGTCAAACGGAGGGACTGTGTGGAAACTTCAATGGTAATATAGATGACGAGTACATTGACCCTGACGGTGTACAGCACAGTAACACTTGTGAACGTTACCTGTTTGGACCCCAGACTCCACAATTCTGTATGGTCCCAACATATTCCAAGACATGGATGTGAGTATACTATTAAATGACATGATACGTGGTGGCCAGAGCTCTACGTCCACCGTACAATGAGTGATATGATATGAAAGGGGACATGAAAGAATATGCAAAACTTCCACACAATGTAGTGTGTTACACGAAAATAAAATGAGAGATATCTCTATCTTTCGGTAACACGATGTTTTTCTTGTCTGACGATGTCATACCAGGCATGGGCGAGTTTGGAAGAGCTTTTCGGTGGTGTGAGAGAAAACTTTATTCTAAATTATTTGAGAATTGGTTTGTTCAGTAAATGTTAATGTAATTATTTGAGAATTGGTTTGTTCAGTAAATGTTAATGTAAAGTCCAGTTTTATTATAAATTTTATCTTTCGATGGATTGCTAACGCCTTTATGTGAAGTTTGATATTACTCGTCGGTATATAGCTGAAATATTGTTGAACACGAGGTTAAATAGAGGATATCAACTGTTTCTTGGCGAATACCATAAATATTTCATCTCGTGGGTTGAGAAAATTGGTATTTTCACGAGTGGAGTAGCCACGAGTGAAAATAGCAATTTTCTCACCCCACGAGATGAAATATATATGGTATTCGTCAAGAAACAGTTGATTTTCTTCTGTTGTACTACTTTATTCTGGATTTTTTGAAGCATTAAAATAATTAAGATTTTTGGGGGTTTTCGACTGAAGATAAACTGAAACATTGTTTATTTTTACTGTGACGTGACTCGCGGACTACTTTGCTGTCAACAAATCGCACGTGCTGGAAGCGAATTTCTTTCAGTCGGGTATCCTGCATTTTAATATCGATGACATCCAGCAGATCTCAAGAATTTTATTAGTTTATATCTCAAATAAACGATTTTCATACCGACACGTCAGCAAACTCCTCCCCCTCCCCTTCGGCAGAAAAGCACGGTCGATACTGTGTCGAGTCTGGCCTGTCTGGAACCGATTTCATTGTCGCCATTCCGGGTATTTCTTATTCATTTTATGCCTATTTCTGTTTTATTTCCTGTCAGAATCTGGTCATCATAAGGCATAATAACATACAAATCCTTCCTAAATATTTAGCTTGTTTTTCTTTGGCGCATAAACCTTGTGAAAGTTCGGTCATTTGCCTTATCACTGTGGCCACGGTGACATGTATTTGTGCGCTGTGACGTCATTTGTCATATCATCACAGTGATGATATATTTGATATCATCACTGTGAAAATATCGCTTTTATTTGATTGATAATTTTCACTATATCATCAAGTATATAATAAATTTATTTATCTCTCCCCCTTCATTCACAGGATCAGCGATTCGTCCAAATCTTACTATAACGGTCAGCTGGTGGACACATTCGGGCCACCACTGAGAGGTCATTGCTATTGTGCTACTGATCAAGCGAGCGATGTATTAGTCGATAAAATTATATGCGAGAATGTCCCTCCCGTTGATTGTGGTACCCCGGGTACTGACGTCACGGATGATTATTGCACACAACTGGGAGCTAGTCTGGGGGGCCGAAGAAAGCGTGCAGCAGCTGGACAGCGAGGATCCATCAATGATGAGGACACAATCCCAATTTTTCCAATGGCACTCCCTCCTGTTTTCGTGGTAGGAGATTATTCCAAGCGTTGTACATGTGTAATTTGAAAACTAAAAACTATGGATTGTGCTATGTATGTATGGTTCGATTGCAACCTATCATTTCGATGTTGAAGTTGAATACCAGTCAAGCTTTCAGAAATATGATTGATCGATATTTTAAAGTTTGGAATTTGATCAATCGTATAATTTCCTGCAGACATTGCTTTTTATCTGCCACATGTGGCGCTATGTATAATACTTATTCATGGCAATAAAAAAAAAAGAATCTAATCTAATCTGCCTTATTTCAACTGTGATGTGTTTTACAGCCTTTTATCGAAACTTAAAACAGCATACCAGGCTAGAAGAGTGAATAACTGGCTTTGCATCTGACAGCCAAGTATACTTTCTCTGGCAGTAAATATGTTATGTGTCCAACAATTTGATGTCACTTGAATGTGTTACGTAATAAAAAAATTTTGTCTGATACTAATAGCCACCCACCTGGAGGAATGGATGGACGGAAGCCAAAGCGGAAGCTCATTGCTTAAATTCTTTGAAGAAAACACCTGCCTTCCAGCCTTGCCAGATGGTTCCGAATGTGGATTCAGAACAGCTGATCGAGTCATGTGTGGCTGATATCCTGGTATTAGAATTTTCTTGTACTTACTATATTATTAGGTTATTATACAGTGCTTTGTACAATATGGATTGGTATTGTACAAGTCCATGTTGTGAGGGAAACTCATATTGGACGAGACGCCTTAATGACCTATTTATTATACAGATCATCAAAATATTAAATTAAATTATCTGTTATTGATTTTTTATAGATGTTTGAATCAATATAGTTTTGTTAGATAGAAGAACATGACATCAATATATTCATCTATAACAACAAATTCAACTACAGGACCCGTAAATTCCTAGAATGCAGTCGACTCCAAATCTGTAATTCTGCAAATATCATGTAAACCTATTATCAGTCTCTACTTTCCGAAGTTCATTTGAGACAAATTTTACTGACTGGGTAATGTTACCTTAAATTTATGTTTATATTGATATTAAAGTTTCCTAGATGATCGAGCGAGAAAACAGAAGGTTCTCAACTTTTGCAGCTTCATTTTGGCGTCATAACAAAAGAGTTACCTCCCTTAGAAAGCGTACAATATGAATTCAATACGGAAATTTGGGATCCAATATGACTTTGGGTATTGTACGGACACGTGGTGCGATTGAAATGATTTGATTGGATCAAAGGACATAGCTGTATAATAAATTAAGTTAGTTCTCAGTCAAGGGCGATCAGATATACAATCATTATTGCCAGGATGTCATATAAACATTAACGTCGAACATCTTTCAATCACGAGATGCCGACTGAGCGGCATTTTGTAACAATAGAAGTGCATACAAATTTAGACAGTTTGACATTTTAAGGCATTCAAACTTTATGTTGAAATTTCTATGTTCTTTGCTATTGGCCACAAAAGCAATAACATACAACGGTGGCGGGAACATTGAACTATATCATCGAACATGCTGATCCTCTGAATTCATTGTACAGAGAGACACCAGTGAATTACGGGATATTCTGCAGTTTCAGTGCCTTAATCACTGATAACTTTGAGGGAAAAAAGCTTTTGGAATCCCTGAAGTAGTTGTGAATGTTTGGGGTACATGTATTCGTGGGCTAGATATGCGTTTCTTATTTCGTTATCCTCCATACGAGGACGATACCCAAAACTGTAACGAAAGTCCAAAATAAAACATCATGACATTCAATACTGCTTTATCAGAACGTAATCATTTTGGTTATATTTGCTGACAGTTGTCCGGGGGTATCTCTTGGACAGCGACTACGGTAGAGAACTACAAATCCAGGTGCATCTCTGAGGTAACACGTAACGTTACACTTTGGGAATCAATCGCTGGCGAGCGATCAATCCTGACCCAGGTCATAGAGAACGTGTGCCCGGAGGAGTGCTCGTCCAAGGGTAAATGTTTCAACGGTGAGTACACGGGAATATCAATGCACATTGTACCTCTCCGCACATTTCTCTTTTTCACAACAGGCCGATGATAATACTAGCTATTTTTTATTTTATTTATCCAGGCAAATGATTTAAAATATATATCAAGATATCCCTTGCTGCGATAATACACGGAGAGACGCCCTAGGAATGGCCATGACAATCACGTCATGAAATCAGAAAGAGCTTGTTCATCTCTAAGCCGCCCAATGAACGTGTTACGGCAGATGCTAGAAATAATTCATTGCTGCGAATATTTGTATTCGTAGCCTTCCATATCTCAACATGTTTTTTTTATTATTTTCAATACAGGACGCGTCAACAACATGGATCTGATAAGCTAATATATATATATACAATTCACTTTTACCGCGCTTTAGAGTAACTATCAATTCTATTGTCCATATGGAATTTAGAATGACTATGACTATTCGATATTTCCATGATTACACAAATAGAATTTCCACATTTACGCAGCTGAGCCAAAACCCGTCCAGTCATTTGCAAATGTGCTATCGATGCTTGCCTGTTTTGACGGCTAATTTGTAACCAGAGACACTCATTGAGTCCTTGAACTAGCGTCCAACCGGCGGTGTCACGATTTGATGGGTTTTACATTCCTCGTCGAGCCAAATTGGAATTTAGTTTACAGGCGGCTAATTCAGGGAAACGAGAAAACACTGAAATAATCAACCCAAACACCAATCATAGAAATATTGATATGGATAATATTTCAACACTAAAGGCTATAACATTTTTTACAAAGAAATATACAGTTAACATAAGTATTTCCACACAGTGCATGCATTTACTCGACGGACAATCGTTTCATTAACTGACCTATCTGTTTGTCTTTAGAGCTCCGGAATAACCTTTCAGTCCAATCCCGCGTAATCCCACAGCGCGAACGCGTAATCCTGTAGCGGCACGATTTTGAAGAATCCCACTGTTTACCGTTCTTGTCAGGATTTCTGTATTCCTCTTTTTTCAAATATTCTGGTTGTAGCCACAACACAGACAAATTGCTGCTTTAGCCAACCACATCTACATATAGTTACCACAACACTGGAATAATCACAACACTGCAATTATCGCACACTGGAATAATCACAATCTTTTCCCTGGTTTATTACTTGTCAACAGTCTCAGTGTCTGACTCTAGGATTGTAATATTTTGTCTCTGCGAAACGGTTTCTTGGGTGGACATAGGCTTTGGTTCTCTCCACACGAGTGCTGACAACACTATCCACAAGTGTTAAACACAATCGGGGAAAATAGGTAATTAACCAGTCCACACTCTGAAAACCTTTCCAGTAATGTTCTACTTTTCATAGATAAGCTTTCACAAAGCATCTATTAGCACTTTCCATACTGCCTTCTTTACAGCAGATCTGTTTTAACTACCACAGATAAATGTGACAGGGAACACGTGTTGTCTCTTCGGCTGCTGGCCGCTCTCCTTCTCAATTGTCCAGATAACAGCTCTATTAAATTGTTCATTTAATTTGCACACTGCCCTAAACCAATTAATCTTTAGCTTCGCCGTCCTCCTGTCACACAAACAGTTTACACTACATGTATCTCATTGTATTTCGTATGTTGAAAAACTTATACTTGACATAACTCCCCTTTTAAAGAACATTATTTAGAAAATAATTTCCAATATAAGTTTTTTTTCTTCTAATCTATTTCATATTAACTAAACTGTAATATATAATCATATCTTGGTGAATACTTGTGTGACATCTCTATTATCCCCTTATCGGAAGATGAGGTTAACCGTGTCAACACAAATTATATACAGTAGGAAACTCTTTAACACCGGAACCCTGTCAATTCAAAACTGGATAACCCCGTGACCCCGTCATTCAGGCATTGTCATTAATTCTGCTGAGATAATCGGCGCCGACATTGTCAGAACCACGGATTGCTTGTATATTAAAGCGATACTCTTGCAGAAACAGGGCCCATTTCAGAATGCGAGAATTGAGTAATTTGGCCTTGTTCAGATAAGCCAATGGTTGGTGATCAGTCTGTAATAAATATATATTTCCCATATAGGAAAGCATTGAACTTTTGTATCGCCCAAATGATTCCCAAACACTCTCGTTCTATCACAGAGTAATTTCTCTCCCTGTCAAGCAATTTTCTGCTAGCGTAAGGGAGCGTGTCAAAAGTTTTGACGCGAACGCGTTCATATTTGAACGTTCGACTGTTCATTTCCGCATGCGTCAGGCCGTTCATTTTACACATCAGCGTCAGGAAATGAACAGTCGAACGTTCATATTTGAACGTTCATTTTTTTGAACGTTCATTTTTGAACGTTCATTTTCGCATGTTCATTTTCTCAGGTGTATTTATTTTGCACTAGCTTTCGTAGGTATATAACCCACTTCCTCTGACGAAGTACTTTCGTTCTTTCAAAGCAATTATGGCAAAGATTTGACGTTTATCTACAACAAATTCAATAAATGTATTTAATATAATAAAAGTGGATCTTTCGTACATATTCTGGGGAATTATTTACCCGGAATTATAGAACAGCGAAACTGACTGGAAACAAAAAAAGCCAACACACGTATTTTCTTATATAAACAAAGATCAATTAACAGTTATCTATTTTAAGCATTCAACGATTTCAGATAATTTAAGATAATAATAGGTGGCGACAAAACACTGAAGCCGTGACCGGGACAAGTAGGCCCCTAACAGAGAAACAATTCTATCATTGTGCTTCCATATATCATCCGTTTATTAAACAAAATCGCAGACATCGGACACACCACTCTAGGTTTTACAGAATGCACTGAATACATGTATATAAACAATGCAAAGCACATGGTAAGTTACAATAAATTCTATAACAGAGGAAGGCCGCGCTGCGGGAAAGTAGATTTGACTCCACGCATTTTATGATAGTATACATCGCAAGGCAGGTTTCTGTATGCAACCGACTTTGAGCTCTCACCCTTTCTGGGCCTCCTGGGCAGACGGGGGCCCACGTGCGTTACGCACGATCAATATACAGAGCAGGTCAGACAGGACGATGGGGGACGCCTAGGGGTTTAGCATATACGGTTGACAAATAAGTTAACAATCGCAATCAACATCCGTCGAATGCCATGTATCAAATTTGTTATATAAATGTCATACAAATACGTAATATAATAATGTGTGGTTTGATATCACAACGAAGTCTTTATTTCAAATTTCTTCAAATTACGAACATTCTAAGGGGCTTAATTCACCAACTTTACCCGATTATTGTATCATTCTTTACGATATTTGGTCACATCGGACTTTTAATAAAACCAAATCAGTATGGTGATATTTCTCTGTCGAAGTTTAATATTATATAGTTCATCTCGTTTTCTCCCAAAAAATAATACACGCGGCGCGTTAGTTCCCATATGTCGCTCGTTCCCGGTAAATAATTCCCCAGAATATGCACGAAAGATCCACTTTTATTACATTAAATACATTTATTAAATTTGCTGTAGATAAACGTCAAATCTTTGCAATAGTTGCTTTGAAAGAAGGAAAGTACTTCTTCAGAGGAAGTGGATTATATACCTACGAAAGCTAGTGCAATATAAATACAGTTGCGCTGCCTTTTCGAGTGTTCTGTTTTCGTTTTGTTTTTGTTTTTTTTCATTCTAATAAGAGTCGACACACGATAGCCGTATTGTGAGCCCTTCAGCGATTTCTGACACCTATCATACATACTAATTTGAACGTTCAAAAAAGAACGTTCTTTTTCTGACGTTCATTTTTTCTGACGGGGTAGTGTTCATTTTCTGACTGTCGAACGTTCGTTTGCTGGAAGAAAAAGAACGTTCACCTGTTCATTTTCTGACGCATTCTTTTAGTTTGAACGTCAAGACTGGAAATAGAATATCTCCATCCGCTTGTAACAGCACAGCTCCTAGCCCTATATCTGAAGCGTCAGTTCTGAGAACAAAAGGCTTCTGCAAATCTGGTAACTTCAAAATAGGCGGAGTTGACAACATGTCCTTGAGAGCCAAGAAAGCCTTTTCTTGTGACTCTCCCCATCTTACTTTGTTAGGTGTTTTCTTTTTGGTCAAATCGGTGAGAGGTGATGCTACATCTGAATAATTTGGAATGAAATTCCTGTAGAATCCCGTTAAACCAAGGAAAGCACGCACCTGTTTCTTTGTCACAGGTCTGACTGATTTCTGAATTTTGTCTAATGTACAAGTCATAGGACTCAACCCGTCCTCACCTACCACATGACCCAAGAAGTCCAAAGTTGAGAATCCTACCAAGCATTTACTTGGTCTAGCCGTAATATTGGCCTCTTTCAACCTTTTGAGAACTTTCTTGAGACAAATCATGTGCTCTTCCCATGTTCGGGTGTGTATTAAAATGTCGTCAATATAATTGTCAACATTGTCAATACCTTTCAACAGTTTTCTCATCATTCTCGAGAACTTGGATGGCGCGCAAACCAAACCGAAAGGCATAGTACAAAAATGGAATAGACCATTCGGCGTTGAAAACGCGTTTTTTTCCTTGGCATCCTGTGCCATAGGAATCTGCCAGTAGCCCTTACACAGGTCTATCTTTGTAAAGTATCTGTCATTTGAAAGTTTGGCAAAAATATCCCCAGCGGTTGGAATTGGTTCTGAGTCAAAGACGGTGACCTTGTTGAGACCTGTAATCAATACACACACGATGGGAATTGTCAGGTTTTTTAACCAAAACAATCGATGAACTGTATGGGGATGTAGAGGGTTCAATAACTCCAAGATCTAACATCTTCTGAACTTCATCAGATATGGTTTCCCTAACAGCATACGGTAGCTGGTACTGCTTGTTCCTCATCGGAGTGTCAGTCACCAGTTTAATGTCACATTCTATCAAGTGTGTATGACCCGGAAGATCTGTCAAACGTGGTACTGTTTTGCTCCAATAAAGCTTTGACCTGACTCTTCTGATTGTCAGACAACTGTTCACAAATTATAACATCTGTGAAACTTTCTGTCTGTGCCAAACAGGGCAAACGAATATCATCCTTTATCACTTCAATGTCTTCCAAATCTTCACAAGCTGAAGCAAGGTTAATTGTGGGAACTGGATCTAATTTTGGGATGCTAGCCCCTTCCCGCAAAATGTACAGTTTTAGCATGTTTGCATGGAAGATTTTTGTCTTTCCTTCCATGTCAATCTTGTAATCATTTACTCCTATTTTTGCAAGAACTTCAAATGGTCCTTTCCAATGCATCAACAGCTTGTTGTTGTCTGTTGGCAAGAGAACAAGAACCTGATCTCCTATCTCTAGCTTTCGATGTTTGCTTTTGGAATCATAGTACTTCTTGTATCTAATAGAACTTTTCTCAAGCTCTTTTCTGGCCAGATCACAAGTTTCTTCCAATCTATTTCTGAGATCCAAAACATACTGATAGGTGGTTTTGACCTCGGGATCAATTTCCTCAGACGTCCATAACTCTTTCAAGATTGCCATAGGACCTCTTACTGTTCTACCATACAAGAGCTCAAAGGGTGCAAAACCTAAACTCTCTTGTGGGACTTCCCTATATGCAAACAATACTGGGCCAATATATCTGTCCCAGTCTTTGGGTTTCTCCTCACACAATCGTTTGATCATGCGTTTCAATGTACCATTGAACTTCTCAACTAGCCCATTGCACATTGGATGGTATGGCGTGGTTGTTAGCTGTTTGAGCGACAACAACCGACTCACCTCTTTCATGACCTCTGAAGTAAATTGAGACCCCCTGTCAGAGAGAATCTCATTCGGAACTCCTATCCTACAAAATACTTCAACAAGTGCCTCTGCCACGCGTTCTGCTTCAATACTTGGCAGTGCAACTGCTTCAGGGTATCTCGTGGCGAAATCAACAATAGTTAGGATATACCTATTCCCTTTTTCCGATTTTGGATAGATAGGTCCGATTATATCGACCGCTACTCTCCGAAACGGTGTATCGATCAAAGGCATAGATCCTAATGGAACTTTGGGCACTCTACCCTTAGGAGTAGTCCTTTGACAAATGTCACATGACCGACAGTATCTTGTAACGTCTGCATGAATACCCGGCCAATAGAACTGAGTCTGCACCTTATCGTAGGTTTTCTTTATACCCAAATGACCTCCCATGATCGAATCATGAGCAAGTTGTATCACAGTTTTCCGGTATTCTGTCGGAACCAACAACTGGTTAAAAACCCGTCCTGTCTTGTTAACATATGATCTGAACAGAAGACCATTTTTCTCAACAAACTCGGCAGTTCCGGACGAGTGTTGGACACGACTCCGATATTATCCCTACAAACTTTTAGAGTGTGATCATTTGCTTGCTTTTCTTTCAAATCGTATGAACTAACACCTATGATCCTTGAAAGGTCAACAAAGGACGAAATGGTTTCTCGCTCAATTTTTTCTGAGCTCTAGTTTCAACTGCTTGTACTACCTCCACTTTGACCTGAATTGTTTCATCTGTTTCACCGTTGTCCATTTTCCACAACGGATCTGGGTCCCCTGGATCTCTAACTCCAGTAATGTTACCAATAACCAAGTCATATACTGGCGAATCCATACAAAGTGCAGTTACCGTTCCTTTGATGAATGGAGTGTCAATTTTGATTACGGCTTCTTGACCCTTCTCTCCACACGAGTGCTGACAACACTATCCACAAGTGTCAAACACAATCGGGGAAAATAGGTAATTAACCAGTCCACACTCTGAAAACCTTTCCAGTAATGTTCCACTTTTACGACGAGTGTTGGACACGACTCCGATATTATCCCTACAAACTTTTAGAGTGTGATCATTTGCTTGCTTTTCTTTCAAATCGTATAAACTAACACCTAATGATCCTTGAAAGGTCAACAAAGGACGAAATGGTTTCTCGCTCAATTTTTTCTGAGCTCTAGTTTCAACTGCTTGTACTACCTCCACTTTGACCTGAATTTTTTCATCTGTTTCACCGTTGTCCATTTTCCACAACGGATCTGGGTCCCCTGGATCTCTAACTCCAGTAATGTTACCAATAACCAAGTCATATACTGGCGAATCCATACAAAGTGCAGTTACCGTTCCTTTGATGAATGGAGTGTCAATTTTGATTACGGCTTCTTTGACCCTTCTGAGCGTGCCATCAATCAAAACACAAATCTGGTGACTACTACGGACAATCACACCGCTGCACCCACTATCCCTAAGAACAGATACTTCACGCCCCGATAAGTATCCCTTAGTCACAGGCATCTTTTCCGCTAAATCAGCTAAGATGACCCGAGTGACCTCCGTAGGATCTCTACACGCTGCACTAACAACGGGGACCGCATGTCCGCATGCTAGTCTAACTTCGTGAGATTCACTCTCAGAAATCTGTCTCACCAGACATGCACTAGCCGTTTCAGCCTGGCGACCAGTATGTGAGTTTCGATCTCTCCCTGCGAAGGCTGGAGTCCTGATTGGCTGTCCAGCTGCAGTGAACTTTGCCCTACACGAATTTTTCAAATGTCCAAAACGATGACACTGAAAACATTTTTGATCCCCGCGATTTCCTTTAGCCTGATCAAATTTGTTAGATGCATACTGATCTGTCTTGTAGGAGTTAGACTTTCCCTTGGGTCCAGCAAAACCCCTGTGAGTATTACTACTCGTTAATGTGTGTCCTCCATGAGCCTCTACAAACTTATCCGCCAATTTGGGCAATTGCTCAGCACTACTGAACTCATGTTCCTTGAGAAAAGTAGCTAGCTCCTTACTACAAATTTCAGTGAACTGTTCCTTAATCAATAATCCACACAGTTGATCGAAGTCTCGCTCAATACTTGACATAGCAACCCATCTCTCCAAATAATTTGACATGCGTGCTATCAACTGCCCAGCTGTTTCGCCCTTTTCGGCCTTACAGTTTCTAAATTTCTGTCTGAAGCCATCCTCTGTATGTTCAAAGCGCTGTAACAGAGCTTTCTTCAATCGACTATAATCTAAGGCATCCTCAGCAGGAAGTCTTGAATACACTTCCAACGCTTTGCCTTTCAAACAAACACTAAGATTTGTGGCCCAGCAGTCATCACTCCACTGCTGTAGATTAGCAAATCTCTCAAAGCGTAACAGATAAGAGTCTATGTTATCTGTTGTGTCATCAAACGGGGGGATTTTAGGGGTTGGAAGTCCAACACGCCTTGTCGCCCCAGAAGATTCATGCAAACTAGAACTTGTAGACGCATTTCTAAGTTCTATCAGCTCCTTTTCTGCTGCCATTTCTCTTAGTCTCATTTCGGATTCTACTTCTCTTGCTCTAATCTGTCTATCAAATTCTTCCTTTGCTAAACACAGACAAATTGCTGCTTTAGCCAACCACATCTACATATAGTTACCACAACACTGGAATAATCACAACACTGCAATTATCGCACACTGGAATAATCACAATCTTTTCCCTGGTTTATTACTTGTCAACAGTCTCAGTGTCTGACTCTAGGATTGTAATATTTTGTCTCTGCGAAACGGTTTCTTGGGTGAACATAGGTTTTGATTCTCTCCACACGAGTGCTGACAACACTATCCACAAGTGTCAAACACAATCGGGGAAAATAGGTAATTAACCAGTCCACACTCTGAAAACCTTTCCAGTAATGTTCTACTTTTCATAGATAAGCTTTCACAAAGCATCTATTAGCACATTCCATACTGCCTTCTTTACAGCAGATCTGTTTTAACTACCACAGATAAATGTGACAGGGAACACGTGTTGTCTCTTCGGCTGCTGGCCGCTCTCCTTCTCAATTGTCCAGATAACAGCTCTATTAAATTGTTCATTTACTTTGCACACTGCCCTAAACCAATTAATCTTTAGCTTCGCCGTCCTCCTGTCACACAAACAGTTTACACTACATGTATCTCATTGTATTTCGTATGTTGAAAAACTTATACTTGACAGGCGGTAATTTCCCATTAGCTCAGTCGGCTCTAAATTCTTAAACGAGAGGTTGGATGATCATATCCCAATCGGGTTTCCCTCGACCTATACAATTTACTGTAGCGCAGCTCTATTTCCGATTTCAATATATTGTGTATGTTTACAATCCTATTTCCATTTCCATGTAGATAGTTTATTTTGTATCATGTTTTCCTCAAGCTGGCTATAAAGTTTTCGCAAACATAACCAGTATGTATGCCACTAGAAGTCTCCGTACAATGAAGGGATTGACTTGAATTGAATTGATCAGAAAGATCGAGATAATCTGCTGTGTCCAACTTCTATATCGACAGTTGGATGTATCAATATTCATCTGAGGCGCTTTTACAGGGAATGGTGAATCTGAGGAATGATAGCATCTAGATAATTCTGTTATTTCTCAACATGCTACCCTGGAGTTTTCAGTTTCATTAGGCTAACCCGGCAACCTCTAACTCTACAGGGAATTGTGTGTGTACACCTCCCTGGATTGGAGGCGATTGTTCGGTGGACTCGACCAAAGCTCCAGAAGTCCTCGGTCTTCCATTTAACGGCTTGTGTGATACAGTGGACCGTGATTGTAAACAAACAGTCGTCTATGGCAACAACTTTGTCCAGTCCAGTCAGCTAAAATGCCGGTTCAAAGAACAAGAGGTGAGAATTAATTCAAACACCCCCAGTTTGTTATTTGTTAAATTGGCCTTCAAGATATTATGTTGAATGTTAGAAAGTGTCTGACAATTTCTGTTAGCCAAATAAAAATAAAGATATCCTTCATAGTAAGCCGTGAAGTGTTTATCAACAGTTTTAGAATCTACTATTCTTCTAATTTTGAAAGGTATACATCGCACAAAACATCTTCTAATTTTGAATAGTATACATCGCACAAAACACGAATTTCGTCTCACTAAATCCAGAACATCTTTAAAACAAGGTTAATTATACTGAAAAGTTGAAACTGCCAGACAAGTGTTCACTGATGCTGTTCTCGTATACAATGTAATCACGTCACACTGGTCACTTCATCTAAACCGACACAGATCTATCAAAGTAAGGAAATCTGCATTATTAGCTCATTATCCGTTTAGAATTACATTGTGCTGTGATAATACAGGATGTGATCCAAGAATATTACACCAGTGACAACTTTGTCAGAAATTCTTTTTCAAAACGGAGACCAAAAACAGTTTCTTGTCACCTCTGGCCATGAAACACTACGAGCGACCATACACTTCTTGGTCGGATAAATACTTTAATCAACCATTTTTTTGTCTTATTTTCGAACATATCATCTGCGTTCTCACGACTGATTTCTCATCTGTAACCATGAAATTTTGGTCGAGGAAATATTTTGACCAACCTATATTTTCCCCTTTTTTGTCCTTTTCTCCGGCGATTGTTTGCATGATCACACTCGTGACAGTAATGTATCTGTCCATAAAATTAGTGTGCCGGAAAGTAGTTTGACCAATAAATTTATTATCGCTTTTGTGAAGATAGCTCGTATGGCTGCTTATGTGAGTAGTTTATTCAGTTGCGACCACAACATTATTATTTTATTGCAAATTATGATGCATTCAGTTCCAATATATATAAATATGTACATGTGCCTGTCTGTTTGAATTATTTAGCATTATGGCCATATAGTGTTCTTTCTTATTTTGAAAACCCAATCAATTGCAGTTTGGAGAAATGGAGTCTCGTATGTTTATTCCTTCCTACCCAAAGTAGAAAATCACATTGCCCTTGTCTCTCGTGGAATTCTTAGAATTATCTGAATTGTGTTCCAGATTACAGCCAGGAGGACGTCTTCGACAGGGAGGACTTTCGTCACAAATGCAGTATTTCGGCATTCCTCTGAAGTTGTCTGCCCATTACCTCTCACCGATGGACGAAAGGAATCCTCGGCCTATCTACTGTCGGTCAGCAATAGCAATGGGAATTATGGGAGAGATATACTCTTTGTGGCGTATAATGGAGCGTGTATGCAGTGCTCTTTGGATGGTATCAATGATGGTCTCGCCGCTATATGCTCGACAGAGGTGAGATTTCAATTCAAGGCACTGATTATTTCTGAAGTAGATCGTATGACAGCATAAATTCTCTCCAAATTGCTTGTTGCTTGTTGCCATTATTTAAAAATATCAGGTTTTAACAACTAATTAATTCTCGATAATTATGGGAATACGAGATGTGGCAAGATGTTATGATGAATAATTATTTGGCAGATCTTATAAATTATTTCAACAGGTGATAATGTGAGCCCATTTTATCTCATTGGATATGTCATTTAAAGCAAATATTTGTCACAGGTGAGATCTCATGTACTACGAAAAGTTCAGAAATGTTTTCAAACATGTTTTCATCTTAATATTGTTCAATTTTTGATAATTATTGCACAACAGACTGAATAATATATATACGATTGCTATGACTGATGTAGGTCAAGATATTCAAACTTTTCCAAGGGTGACAACAAAAACCTTACTACAGCAGCACGTTAAAGGCGAAGAGCAGTGAACATTCCATGTACATTGAAGCTTGTGGTAGACCTCAGATGTACAAATCATAATTTGGTATTGGCATGATCAATTTTACAAACGGACGTTGAAGCAACACCTGTTAACAAAATGATCACATTTGCTTAGATTTTCCTTTCCCTTTCGTACTAGGCGGGGTATTGTCAGACGAATGGAACGTGTGTAAAGGCCGGAGAGATCATGAAGTCCGGTGAAGTGTGTCAAGCTGGTAAGTTGTAATGCTGAAATGATTAGTACAAGATGTGGGTAGCCGGGTTACTGAAACGATTGGATAATTATAACAAACACATAACCTGTAATCACACACAACAACATAGAAAGGGTCTAGTTGGACCATTTCTAGACTGTCCACAATACATTCTCATAGACTTGAATCTCGGCGGTGTAAAGTTTAGGAAGAGTTGCGCTTCAGATCTGATTCTCCCATCTATATTGTAAAGACGTAGATTTCTGATGTAGATGAACCAAACAAAATAAATGGAAAACTCAACTTTTTTTTACAGATGACGAGATTAATATTATTGGTGTTTGTAGAATATATTTGAAATAGGAAAGGAAGATGTTGGATAATGAATCCATTGTAGAGAACGACAATGGATTATAATATGATAATTTCGGGCTATGTCAGCTGTGACTCACGATGCCTTTTTCAGTAATTGTTCTTTCATTCAAATGGAACATATATGTGCTAGCAGTTTAGCATGATAAGAATCTTAGCGCCACTCGAATGAAATTGTCCACAACGGTTATCACTAATGGCACATTTAATGTTTTATTTTATGGACGAACATTGAATGTCGGGTCTGACGTTTGCTACCTAGGGTGTATATAGTTATCTATGATGTATATAGTTATCTAGGATGTATATAGTTACCTAGGATGTATATAGTTACGTAGGATGTATATTGTCATCTAGGATGTATATAGTTATCTAGGATGTATATAGTTATCTAGGATGTATATAGTTATCTAGGATGTATATAGTTATCTAGGATGTATATAGTTACGTAGGATGTATATTGTCATCTAGGGTGTATATAGTTATCTAGGATGTATATAGTTATCTAGGATGTATATAGTTATCTAGGATGTATATAGATATCTAGGATGTATATAGTTATCTAGGATGTATATAGTTACGTAGGATGTATATTGTCATCTAGGATGTATATAGTTATCTAGGATGTATATAGTTATCTAGGATGTATATAGATACCTAGGATGTATATAGTTACGTAGGATGTATATAGTTATCTAGGATGTATATAGTTATCTAGGATGTATATAGATACCTAGGATGTATATAGTTACGTAGGATGTATATAGTTACCTAGGATGTATATAGTTATCTAGGATGTATATAGTTACGTAGGATGTATATAGTTACCTAGGATGTATATAGTTATCTAGGATGTATATAGTTACCTAGGATGTATATAGTTACCTAGGATGTATATAGATACCTAGGATGTATATAGATACCTAGGATGTATATAGTTACGTATATAGTTACGTAGGATGTATATAGTTATCTAGTATGTATATAGTTATCTAGGATGTATATAGTTACGTAGGATGTATATAGATACCTAGGATGTATATAGTTACCTAGGATGTATATAGTTATCTAGGATGTATATAGTTACCTAGGATGTATATAGTTACCTAGGATGTATATAGTGACGTAGGATGTATATAGTTATCTAGTATGTATATAGTTATCTAGGATGTATATAGTTACGTAGGATGTATATAGATACCTAGGATGTATATAGATACCTAGGATGTATATAGTTACGTAGGATGTATATAGTTACCTAGGATGTATATAGCTACCCTGTATGTATTTTGTTCTATCTATATTTGCTCGTCAAATGTTGCACCACTGAATGGGTTTGGCTCGGCTTATTTCCCTCAAAATTTCGCTTCCCATACTAGTTGCGTCTATTTTGGAAGAATATATTCCATTTTAGTTGAAGATTTTGTGTTACTTGATGTGCATAGACTATTTGATGTATTCTAGGAACTTGGACCAGCTGGTTCGACCGTGACAATCCGAGTGGAAACGGGGACTTTGAAGGATACAACTTGTTCACACCGGTAAGCACTAACCATGGACTGCGAAGTTGAGATTTCAAAACTTGATATCGGCACATATTCGCGCCATTGAAATAGATACAAAAAGTATGGCGTAACCACCCCGGTTCTTTATTGTGCAATGACATTTTAGCCAGACAATATATAAAAGGCTATGCCGCTCAGAAAGATTGATACTTAGCTGAATAGCTAGTACTAAATTTAGATAAAAATGCGACACTTTCGGAGATACATCAACGAACGTTACGTCTATGTCCATATTGTCAAAATGTTGTCATCAACATGTTGTCATCAATTATCTGTACATGTATTTTTCTGTGTAGGTACCTTGTGGACGCTTCCTGCCTATTGTAGTAGAGGTTAGACTTCGTACATGTACTACAAAAGTTACCGTGATATCAACCAACAAAAGGAGGATTTTTTTTCCTGGAGAAGGTAAAGTGACACAGTTCGTAGATGCCGGACCCGAGTTTGGATTCAACTGTTTGAATGTCGATCAAAAGGATAAGACGTGCCTGGATTATGAAGTTCGTTTCTTGTGCTCTCGTGTGCCTGCTATCCAGCCTATTCCAGCCTGATCCCGGAAGCCACCAGCATTGCGTGTCAAAGTATAAGACCTATTTCTGCAGACTACCATCCAGGAATTAACGAGGAAAACTGTTTCATGAACACTGTTTGCTGTTTAGTACTTGGAAATTCTCAGAATCTTCGGGAAAACATCGATTTCAAGAAATGTATAAGTAGAATTGGGGTAACCGTGTTAGTGTCTAGCGAATGAGAATCACTGGAACAGGCAGTGTCTTTAAGACAAACTGTATTTGTTGAGCATGAGTGAAAGAGAGTTATAATTCCACATAGGCTCATTATACTAAATAAAGTCAGTCTTAAAACGGCTTCCTTTTCATTGTTTTCAAGCAAATATATGAATATCAGAATAGGTAGGTATGTATTCCTTGTGCCAAGCTCGGATTGGCGGTCAACCGGATTCCAGCCCTGTAGCCCCCCCCTATTTTTTGCAATCCTTGTTATATAGAAATACATGCATAATCAATAAAAGCAGGCCGGTCAATTTGTGTTCCCATATATCGATAGAAAGCTTTCCAGGCGCTAATTCACTCATCCACTATATGTGGTTTGGTGAAAGCAATCGAATGTCCGATACGAATTCACTTATCAAAATTTTCAACAGATTTACGATGTACTCTTGTTAACGTTTAGCTCCGCAAATACAATCGATCTCACGCCCATTGTATATATCGTAGTTACGTGCTGTAGTAACTGATCCGGAATTCCAGTCATTAGTATAACTTTGATTAAATACTGCTTTATTCCACGAGGTTGTACATGTTGTATAGTGTAAGCTTGATAAAGTTAAACGTTTCTCATAAAAAGATACTTTGCCATTTGGAAAATGATCTTTCAACTGTATTTTCGTTATTTTAGGATTACAGTATCTTAGCATAGCACAGATTCTAGCGCTGAAAATTGGATGACTCCCATGCGGGATTCGAACCAGCGCCCACCAGAGTATGGCACCCAACTGCCACACTACCTGTCGGCGATCTGAACTACTTGGCCAACGGGCCTTCCACAAAAGTAGAAGGTAGCAGAGCAGCAGTACTGCCGATTACCAATACTGCTAATTACCGATCTGCTACCTCTTATTTTTGTGGGAGACCCGTTGGCAGAGTGATTTCGATCGCCGACATATAGTGCTGGCGATTGGGTGTCTTAGGCTGGAGGGCGCTTGTTCGGATCCCGGTAGTCTTGAAAGCGAACATACCGTACCCTCTGATGACTAATGGCACAGCTCCCATAGCAGAACACCTTAGAAGATATTTTCTCATT
Source organism: Hanleya hanleyi (assembly GCA_036873755.1). Lineage (NCBI taxonomy): Eukaryota > Metazoa > Mollusca > Polyplacophora > Lepidopleurida > Hanleyidae > Hanleya > Hanleya hanleyi. The sequence continues at coordinate 177,969 of JAVTVY010043417.1, read as the reverse complement.
TAGAAAGTGATCGTATAACAGTATTTTCGTTATTTTGGGATTTCACTATCTTTGTATAGCACAGATTCTAGTGTTGAAAAATGGTCGAGTCCCATGGGGGATTCGAACCAGTACCCAACAGAGTGGCACCCAACCGCCAGCTCTATATGTCGGGAATCTAACCCACTCGGCCAACGGGCCTGCCACGAAAATAAGAAACAGACCGGTTATACTGCTAACTACCTGTACTGCTAACTACCGGTCAGCTACCTCCTACTTTTGTGGGAGACCCTTTGGCCGAGTGGTTTAGATCGCCGACATATAATGCTGGCGAATTTCGCATGAGATCCGACCGATTTTCAACACTAGTGTCTGTGCTATACTAAGACAGTGTAATCTCAAAATAACGAAACAGGTGTTATACGTTTCTCTTTGAGGAATTTTATGTTAAAGGAAAACTAGAAACCAAGTTAGGTTGGTAAAGCACTGGAGGGAAACACACACACCTTCTTGCTCATTGTTTTTTCACATTCCTTTAGGATGAGATTAATTTAACTAGGTTTGTCCAAGTCACAAACAGTACTTGACGCGTGTGATTATATTTGACAGCTAGTGAAACATATTCGATGAAGTAATGGTAACTATATTTATTGCGTATTATTTCGTCAAAGGTCATCATGGGAAAAACCTTCATTAAGGATGAAGTAAAAATGTAATATTCCCTCGTTTGGGCCGTTTTTTACTATCTGGCGGTCACATAGTTCATCCTTCTCCAACAGATCACTTGACAGGGCTATAACATCGTCGCTCTGAAATATCTGTATCAAATACCACTCGGACCGGTGTCGGCGATCCGTGTGATCATTTCATTCAATATATCCATATGAACAGCTAAATAAGGGCATGGCTGGGATACAACGCATCACAGGGATCACTTTTGGTTCTTGTGATTTTTTTTCAAAAATGCTGTCAGCTTAGGGGGCTGAAACTTACCACACTATACCCTTGGGTCAAGATCTACAAGAAAATGTAAAACAAATCTAAGATGGCCGATTTGGTGACGTCACAATGAAGTCATCTTCAAAAACGGCATTTCTTGGCCGATTTTTCGGTCGGATTTTCCGAATTGTTTATTTATGCAATTTCTCCGCAAAAACTGCATGATAAATTAGTAAATATTAATGTGATGTGAAATAAAGTAGTTTTTGCCCACTTTTCGCCGCGGAAAAGCAGAAATTTTGAAGAAATATGACAAAAACATCACTTTTCTGGTACCCCACGTGGCCGCCATCTTGAGTTTACTCATGATCCTCTGCTCGGGGGTTTTGGACCGAATTCTACATGTAATAATTTCAAAATTTCTAAGTGTGGACATCGTGGATGTCTCACGTGTCCACTCTTTAATACGTCAGCTTCATTTAGTTCCGCGTTAACTGGTATCTCATATTCTGTTAACTCGTATGTTGATCTTAGTTGTTCTACTACAAACTGTATTTATTTAGTTTCCTGTAAGAAGTGTGGTCAACAGTATGTTGGCAAGACCACCCAAAGACTCCATCTTAGGGTGAACGGTCACAGAAAATCCGTTAGGAAAAAGCAATTGCTTATAGGTAGACATTTTTCTGGACCCGACCATGGCTGGGATAACTTTAGTATTCAGATCATAGACGTCGTCTATCCATCTACTAAGGATTCCCCCTTTGGATTTGAGAGAAAAATCCGAGAGCGGGAATTATTCTGGATGCTAGAACTTGGGTCAGTGTTTCCGTTTGGTTTAAATGATAATGTCCGTGGGTTCGGCAATGCTACAAACCGCCGCTTAAATATATCCAACATTACACAACTATTTAAACCCCATCAACGGAGACAACGCCGCCATGGTTGGCGAAAGTTTAATAGTTCGATGATTCACGATCATATCACTTTAAATTACTTAGTGGGTTTAACTAACGCACCCAATAGTATACATAGCGTACGTACAGTTCTGTATGCGTTACCTCTGAGAGCTTTAAATCAAATAGCCAGAGATATACAAAAATCTGCGTCTTCAGGAAATATAATACCATCAAAAATCAGTAAAGTATGTCAAGATATAGCGTATTTTCGGTTGTATCATCCAGTGAACATAATCGAAACATCTCAAGATCGGCTTTTCTTGAAACTCAACTACTTAGATAAAGGACTGGACATCATTAATTTACCTCGAATCCTGAATGATCCAGAGGTACGCAACGCTGTACCAAACTATTTCAAGTTCACAGAACCTCCTTGCATTTCATATAGGTATACTAAATCTATAGCCACCAAAATATTCAATTACTCCAATGCTGTCAAGGAGTTTGACTGGAACTTATACACGTCAGGAGGCTATAGTTGTGATTGTGAATTGTCGAACTTTATCTATACACCATGCAAACATATTGTGACTGGTGACCTTGATGTGGTGAGTGATAAGGATCTGAAATTACTCCTGATGAAAGGACCTAAATATAGAGAGCCAAGAAGAATAAATATGAAGGCCGACCAGAAGATAGTCCTGTCTGCATTAAAACAGTACGTTATTGATTGGTCTAAGCGAGAAAAAGTTGAACCTACAGTACTCGCTGATTGGTTGGACCTCACCAAGAGCAAGGTCGTTGAAACAATCCGCAATATTGACTGAGGTACTCTTCCCCAAGTAAAACAAGTACTGAGAAACCTCAATTCGCAAGAAGTTCTAGCAAATCTCCAGAGTAAATTCGTCATAGTCCCAGCAGACAAACCTCCGAATAATATAATATTCATATGTAAATATTACTATTACCAGGTGCTGGTTAAAGAATTGAGTGTAGACATATCTTCATCAAATACGTCTACTTACTCCCAAACTGCATTTAATCTGGAAGATTTATTTAACAATCACAAAAAGTTTCTCAGGGAAAGAGGTATTTGTCTTCCAACCAATCATAACGACATACCAAAAATATACTGGACTCCCAAAATGCATAAATCACCATACAAAGCTAGATTCATAGCTGGTTCTAGAAGCTGCACCACCAAGCTTCTTTCAACCCTATTGACGAGGGCCCTTCAGGAGGTAAAATCATTTTGGGAAAGGTATTGCGCCACTATTTCTAAGAACTCTGGACTTGAATGTATGTGGATATTGAAAAACTCAAAATGTCTTACGGAAGAACTTGATGCTAAAGGTCACATACCGTACAGACATGTATCCACATGGGAGTTCTCGTCTCTCTATACTACAATCCCTCATCAGGACCTTATTGACCGTTTAAGTTCATTAATAGTATCTGTGTTCAAGAAAACTGATCGTAGATATATTAATGTCGGAAGCCATAAAGCATTCTTTAGCTCGACTACATACAAGAGATATCATTTATGGGATGTTTCTTTGTTTATAGAGTTGCTTGAATATATCAATATATCAGCAGCATATAGGTATTCCAATGGGTACTAATTGTGCACCCATGTTGGCTGACCTGTATCTGTTCTCTTATGAATATGACTATATGCAGGCGCTTTAAAAAACCGATCAATTCAAAGCCCGTTCCTTCTCATTCACCAAACGCTATATAGACGATCTTCCCGCTATGGATAATCGCTATATAAATGACGCAGTGAAGGATATATATCCACCTTCACTGGATTTGAAGGAAACTACAGATAGCCCTACAGGCACATCTTATTTAGATCTCTATCTCTATAAAAATGAAGCGGGCATTCTCTCTCGTCGACTTTATGACAAAAGCGATGATTACAATTTCGACATCGTAAACTATCCCTTTCTGGACAGTAATATTCCAGTGGGACCTGCATATGGCGTATACATATCTCGCTTAGTAGCATTTGCTAGATCCTGTGTTAAATGTGACGATTTTAATCAACGTCACAAAACATTGTTGCAAAACTTATAAAACAGGGCTATTCCACCAAGCGCCTCCACTCAAAGTTTCTCAAATTTGGCGATACATATCGCATGCTGATAGCAAAATACGAACGTAGCGTGCAAGATCTATGGCGCTACGTTTCGTAACTTGTGTCTAATTCCGCTTAACCCGGGGCTAGGGGCCGTATGAACCCATGTACTTCAAGATCCTCGTGGTACTCATATGAACAGTCACAATCAAAGCGTGACTGAGATACATCATTCTTTAGATGACGACCTTACAACGAATATTATGGATTAAGAATACTGATCAGCGATACGGATTTGATATTTTTGGAACATCATGATGTCTTGCCGGCATCATTGAAAACTGTTGACCGCTTCTCTCTTGCAGGAAACAAGCCTACGTTTATGTATACTATGATTGTCTTTTTGAATTTGGTGCTAATACTGTTATATGGAATATGGAATAGGTCTTTGGATTATGGACGCGGATATTCTCTAATGGACGACGGCTGGATTATGAATGACGGACTAGACGCTTGTAATGCAAATAGGCTCAAAATGACCCCTGTTATGATCGTACTCAAATAAGACAATGAGTCTAATTTGCACAATAATATATTTTATATCAAATCAAATTCCCAGGATCACGGCCATTTAAATATAATTATAAAAAAAAACTCTCACACATGCACACTCGCTCACACACAGAATTTCAATTGAATACTGTAATGTTCAGAGTTCATAGTATTTTCAACACAGTCAGTTCATTACAATCACCATACCGGAAATCAACAGGAATATTTCACCCCAGATTGTCAAATATGACACATCTGTTTCATAGCGCGTGTAATAGACACTGAATGTCCGAAGAGGATAGCTCTGATCAGACTGGACGTCGGTCAGACAGTACGTTGATCACCAGATTAGACGTGGATCACACAGTAGTAACGTTCACACGGCAGTGCGTAGTCCAGAACATGTCGATTAGGTGGGACGCCGACTGAACACTGCTCGGGTGGGCTGGAAGATTGCAGACAACATCGATCATCCGACATCTAGCACTAGAAAAAGACACCGTAATTAATTCCAGTGTCCGACTCATTTAACATTACGAATATTACAGTACAAATATAGTAGTGTCAACTAGCCCCAAAATTCAATAGTACTATTATTTGCCGTATGGAATCAACAGATCTATATACAAATAATACACAGTTCATTAGGCATGTTCAAAACAATCTCGCATTAATTTATCATAGCTATTTCGACATACCTCTAGGCTTTCCAGACAAAACTCTGAGCACACTCGTGCTAATCCAAATCATAGACTCCAACATGTACTTTTAAACATGTACCATATACGACGGGATCTCTCCGACCCGCTTTCCACTAATGTCGCTCGACAATATGTAACACACAGCAAGATTCTACCTCTTTAAAAAGAGTTGGACCAGAACCGTATTTGAATATCAAAATGCCACCGTGCCCGTGCCGTCCACAGATTCTGTAATCCTACAATCTGTACACATATACATGCTAATATGGTTAATCTGAATACAAATCATTGTATCGGTCAGGTAAATTACAGTGACCGCAACACTTCACAATCAAGTAAATCCAGCGTGTGCAGAAAATAATCGGAGCGAAGCTCCACTGACTATTTGCATATAAATAGATAGGACCAACAAATCTCTCATAAGGCAGTCTTTTTACGTTCGTGACAGTTTACACACATAGCTGTACTATGACCATGTACCGGTTATACGGACAATTGCAAATTATAGGGACTTCATTAATAACATCCCCCAACCAAGAATAATCTTGCACTTGTCCAAATATAACAATCCTATTAGAACCTGCATTACCGTCTCAGTAAACATAGCAGTAGTGATTAAAATACTCTGCTCAAGAAATCCTCCCCAACATTATCTTCACCCTTAGTAGACTCCACTACATAAGTGCAAGGCTGGAGGGATAAAGCCCACCGCATCAGTCGCTGATTAGTATGCTTCGCTTGATTGAGATATACTAAAGATCTGTGATCTACCAAATAAGAGCACCTGTAGATTCGATATCGCCCAAACAATGGCCATGCATTCACGCTCTACTACAGAGTAATTCTTTTCTCGCGGAAGCAGTTTCCTACTCAAGTAAGCCACCGGAAATAGCGTACCATCGTAATCTTGCAGTAGAACTCCGCCTAAACCGAGATCTGAAGCATCAGTGCGCAATACAAATTGACGGTCCAAATCAGGCAATTTAAGGACAGGTGGGCTGCACATCTCTTCTTTCAAATTGATAAATGCCTCAGTGTGTTTTGGAGTCCAAGGTAGTCGGTTAGGAATTCCCTTCTTTGTCAAGTCTGTTAATATCACAGCCTTCTCAGAAAAGTTTAGCAAACACCGTCTGTAATAATTAAACAGACCCAAAAATGATCTTAGCTGCTTTTTAGTTTGAGGGATGCCTGCGTCCTTAATTTTGGCAATCTTATCCGCTTACGTCATAAGTTGACCGTTTTCTATGGTGTGACCTAGAAAATCAGTACTATTGTAATCTACAAAACATTTTGTTGGCTTTAAGGTTATATTTGCCTCTCTTATCCGTTGGAAAACTTTGCGTAATGCCATCGAATGTGATATCCAATCCTTTGTGTGGATAAGAATATCATCGACAAAATTTTCAACATCTTCTAATCCCTTCAAAATCTTTCTCATCATCCGGTTATATGATGCACCTGAATTGACTAATCCAAATGGCATTCTACGATACTGATAATGGCCAAATGGTGTACTGAAGCCAGTAATTTCCTTTGATGTTTCCGCCATAGGTATCTGCCAGTATCCTTTACAACAGTCTAGTGTGCTAAAATATTTGTCAGCTGAAAGTTTGGCGAATATTGCTTCAGCATCAGACATAGGTTCATTATCAATCCTAGTGATCTTGTTTACTTTTCTCATGTCGGCACAAAGACGGATACCTCCATCTTTCTTTTGTACCGTAACAATAGGACTACAATAAGGAGAGTCCGATGGCTCAATCACACCTAACTTCAGCATATCGTCAATTTCGTTCTGTAAATTGGCTTACATAGCAAATGGTATTGGGTAAGGTTTTGATATGACCGGACTATCATCAGTAAGAACGATGTTGTGTTCAACTAGTGTAGTTAATCCGGGTACATTTGAAAATATGTCACTATATTCTTCGATCAAATCGTTTACCTGTCGACGCTGCTCATTCGACAAAATGGGACTAACATCTACAGATTTCCAGTCTCCAATCTCCGCAGAATCGAATGTCTCAACTTCCGGTTCTTTTAGCTCACCATCGGTTTCTAACATAACAGCCACAGAACCGACAACAGGAGGTACTCTTTGTACGTACTCTTTCAACATATTGATATGGAAGACCTTGTCAACACCATTAATATCAAGTACGTAATTATTAACACTCAATCTTTGCTTAACCGGAAATGGACCTTTCCACCTCATTAACAGTTTATTGCTGTCTGTTGGGAGTAACAATAACGCCAAATTACCTTCCTTCAGTCGTCTAGGTGCCGCCTTAACATCAAAATACTTTTTGCTGGTTTTCTGTGCCTTAGTCAACTCATCCTTGGCAATAACACAGGTCTGCTGTAACCGGTCCTTAAGATCTAAGACATAATCATAAGTAGTTCTTACTTCGTCCTCAATCTGTGCATTAGCCCAGACTTCCCTTAATATCGCCATGGGTCCTCGTACTGTACGTCCATACAATATTTCAAACGGTGAAAATCCACCCAGACTTACCAACGGCGCTTCTCTGTAGGCAAAGAGTAATGGGTCTATTAGGCGGTCCCATTCCGCTGGAGTCTCGCCACACATGCGCTTTAGCATTGATTTGAGTGTTCCGTTATACTTTTCACAGAGCCCATTACACTGCGCGTGGTATAGAGTCGTGTAAACACCATCAATAGACAACAATCTATGAATTTCTTTCATCATTTCAGATGTAAATTGAGGCCCCCTATCACTGAATACCTCTTTTGGTACACCCACGTTACTGAACATACCTATCATGGCCTCAGCAACAGTAGCCGTGTCAATATTAGACAATGGAGCAGCCTGTGGATAACGAGTAGCCATATCAACCATCGTAAGGATATACTTACTGCCACTTTTTGTCCTTGGTACAAGTGGTCCGATTATGTCAACCGCAACCCGATGAAATGGCATAGAAATAATCGGCATTTTCTCTAGTGGGACTTTGCGTACTTTACCTTTAGGAATGGTACGCTGGCAAATGTCGCAAGATTGACAGAAACGATTGATGTCACCATGCATCCCAGGCCAGTAAAAATGAGCTTGTACACGATTGCTAGTCTTATGACCACCTAAAATAGACTCATGTGCAACCTGTAACACCATCGTTCGATATTTCAATGGAACTACTAACTGTGGCTCGTACGTGCTTCCGTCCTTTCTTGAACGAACTTCACGATACAGTAATTCATTCTCTTTGAAAAACTTTATTTCAACAGTACCCTTCTTACCAATTGTTCCAGTTTCTGCCATTTTACGAGCATGTTTTAAACTCGCATCTTGCGCATTGTTCACGCAGAAACGTTTGTGAATCACCTGCCTGTGGTAATTTTGGTACTTTAAGAGGACGGTTCTTGGGCACCATTTTAGTTTGACTGGGCGTCACAACAGCGTTACTACTTACCAAGTTAACACTATCTAGCTCTGTGGACTCCTTTTTGTCGCTAGCTTTAACATCTGGTTCTATACGGGACACGTTTCCAACAATCAACTCACAAATAGGGTTATCCAAACACAAAGACTTAACTACTCCCGTAACGTAGGGTGTATCAATATATACTTCAGCTTCAGGCGCTGAACGTACAATTTTATCCACAGAAATATACAACTTGACTTCACCCGTCAGTTGCTTGTCACTCACTAGGTCTCGTTTGATAATTACCCCGGAACAACCAGTGTCACGCAACAGAATGACCTTTTTGTTACCTACAAATCCGGGTTAAGTTGGGAGACCCTTCAAAATTTTTGCGTCTTCTGGAAGTAAATAATCATCCCCGATCGATGGAATACGAGGTGCCAATTGTCCGCAATCATTATTGCATGTGTGAAATTCATCTAGAGGAAAGCATGTCGCAGAATATGTACATGTAGGCTGTGATGGACTAGCATGCTGGGAAAAAGCATTTCCACCAAATGTTTGAACAGCTGCAGAAGATTGACCTGGTTTCCCCTTTAAAGGGGAATGTTATCACAATTTTTGAAAGGCTAAAACCAATAAAAAGCAGTTCCCTGTGGCCTGCTTCATTTTTTAGAATTATTTTCAAAATTTTAGCGATGATGCAATATCCTGAAATACAGCTCCAAAGTGCCTGATTTTTACTCCCAGTAAATCCGCCCGGCGATTACCCTGTGACGTCACACAGTGAAGCGGCCAGAGTCAAACATGGCGGATAACACAGACAGCGGTACAAGCTCTGACACAGATTCCGATTTCAGCGTTAACCACGTTGAAGACTGTGACGTTGGAGATTATACAGGTCTTGGAACTGAACAGAATGTAGAGGCAGTAAGCGATCAAGAAACTAAAGGAGAAGGAGAATCTATCGAGTCATATAAATTTGAGCCATATACAAGCGAATCTGGGGTAAAACTGGGTCGTCCTGATGTCAGGCCTGTTTCAAGCCTGTGGCAGGCCGTGTCAGGCTGTGGCAGGCCGGTTTAAATACACGGATTACATACTTTATACACGAAATTACAACTATCTGTGAATCTTACAATAATATTTCTACATTTCTGCTTTTATCTGGCATTTTTTAGGCATAAATCAGTTATTATAATGCACAGGATCGTAAATTTAATCTTCCGTGCTAAAAAACTTCTAAATAATATAGCAAAAAGGAAACTAGGCCGGCTTGGCTTATTGTGGATGTCACTATAATATATATATTCATTTAAAATCTACAGATAATTTGTTATTGTAAGAGCATACTATGTAGTTATTTACGCCTTTATTTTTATATGTGTGTGTTTATTGACATTGTATGGTTCATTATTTTTCAATTCTTACGGGACGGACAGATTGTTATACCGTGGCAGGCCGGCTTATTTACATTGCTTACGTGCTTAATTTTATTATGTGTTTGTCAATTATTGTTAGCGATTTGATTTTAAAACGAGAGCTAATCCATACCTGTGGATAAGTTCTCTCAAATGAAAACAAAGTTTAAATTCCAAAGGAAGCTATTTGATGTTGAAACAATAACTAACTCACCTGTGGAGAAGCCCAGTTTATTTCTTTTGGACACCCTGTTGCTGAACGCGCGACGTTAAACTTTAATTCTCTCACTCTCCCTCTTGGACACCCTTACATAAAAAATTGTTTGCTTCACACCTTTCTGTTAGTTTCAGTTACTCTTCCGGGTGATCAATTTCAATTTATTGTATCAAAAAAATAGAATGTATGTGCTCACATGGAGATACAAAAAGACACCAAATAATGCAGGATAAGCTGGTGTCAGAAGTGAATTTCCTATATACGGGAATAAGTTGATTAAAAGTACATTGATTATTACAGTTCAGTTAATAGCTGTAATAATGTAGGATTCAGGATTGGCTGTTCGATCACTCCGTGGGACTGATGCAAAGTTTCAAGAGTGGAAGATTAAATCTTCGGTAGAGGAGACGATGGAAGCGGTGTGGGCCCAAACATCCAGGGAGATTTACAGTGCTTGTCTGCGGGAACGGTTTGTCGCTTGCCGAGTCCACGAGGTCGGTCGTCGCTGTATAGCTCCCGCACGTCTATTTTCTCTTTCTGATAAAGATTTATTTGTCTTGATCTTGGAAATAGCTTCTTTCAGTATAGGGGGATATCCACACATTCTTGCCATCTCTGTTGTTGCATAGCTGTCGTCAGTCTAGTGAGCGAAATGCGAGACCATTTCGTTGGCTTTCCCCACGTGTTTTGCACAAATTTCGTCGAATTTCTCCCCGATTGTTTTCCCCGTTTGGCCACGAGTGCAACTTGAATCCATCTCCAGTCGTGTTGCTACACCCTCCAACAACACACCGACGAGGTATGATGCCTCCAAAGTACGAGAATACAGTCGAAAAATCGAAAAATATTGGAGCAGATTTTACTTGTTTACGTATGCTAATGCTAATGCTATGGCGAACTGGTTCACTCTGTGACGTCATGGGTCAAAGTTCACCGCTTTGACAGGCTCGTGGTAGGAACGCGTTTAAATCGCCAAATTTACCGTTTTGAAGTTCGGAGATCGGGGGGAAAACTATATAGTCGATTTCTTATAGTATCAAGGTATATATTAACGTTTACATAGGTCCGGCGATAACATCCCCCTTTAACATACAATTAATCGCCTTCTGACCTACTTTAGAACATACGAAGCATGTCGGTCGTGGACGATCAGCAAACCATTGTTTCTTTTCAGGTAGTTTGTCATTTTTTCCTCTCGTACTATTGACATCCGGTTGCTTAAATTGTTTTTGATCTTTATATTTTGATTTATCAATGTTGTTTGGTGAGCGCTTATGTATGTATCAGCCTCCTGAATAGCTTCGTCAATTTGGCGAATGGACTTCTCTCTTAAATAGACTGACAAATCTTTAGGACAATGGAACAAAAATTGCTCCAAAACTAAAAATTCTCTAATTCCGTCATATGTGTCATCAACATCAGCAGCAGAAGTCCATCTATCGAAGTAATTCAGTAATCTGGCCATGTATTGAGATGGCAACTCATCTTTTTTCATTTTTTCGGAATGGAATTTCCGACGGAAACCGTCTTCAGTGAGCTGAAAACATCGCAATAGCGCTTTTTTTAATTTTTCGTAATCATTTGCCTCAGTCACTGGGAGTCTAGTATACACGTCTAAGGCCCTACACTTAAGAAGTGCGCTCAGATATATAGCAAAATCTGTCTCTTTCCATTTATGTGCAGCAGCATATCTTTCAAACCTAAGCAGATAGGAATCCATGTCATCTTTGTCTTCGTCAAAGTATGGCAATTTTGGTATTTTGGGCATACCAGTTTCCTTAGCCGCCTGACCTTGGAACTCATTTTGAACTTCGACCCCTGTATTTTTCAACCGTTGCAGTTCTAACTGCTTATCCAAAAGTTCAGCATCAAGCAGTTTTTTGTTTCTCGATCAGTTCAAATTCTTTCTTTTTGTTTCTCGATCAGTTCAAATTCTTTTTCTTTTTGTTTAAAATCGCTTTCCGCCTGCCTTTCAGATCGCTCTAAGTCCTGTTGCTCTTTATTTTCAACATATTCCATTAATTCCTTACCCTGCAAACCGAATGATTTTCCAAGGTTGATTAATCTTTCAGTGTTGTCCATAATTTATAATTGGGATGAGGGATTTGCATAGTACCCGCTGCAGTTTCGAGTTGAGACGGAAGTTGTCTCCCATTTTCCGACTCCATCTTCATAAGTTTTCGCTCGCTTTCATAGGAAGAATAGCCCCAAACTTCCAATTCAGTGACAACACTGTTTATCACCATTCTAAAATAGGCAATTTTGACGAAGAATTGTCTCTCATTAATATACAGGACATTTTTCACAAATACATGCACATTTTATATACAGGTTGGTGCATCAGACAATATTTCGCAGACAGCTCGTGAATCAGATCCCAATAATTTCTTATTCTGCTGTACTTTGATCGGCAGCTTACCCAGCAACGGACCTCTTATATTGTTCCTAGGCATTTTGATCCATTACTAATCATCGCAAAAATCTAGGGCATGTCAAAGCAAATTAAAAACTAATTTTCTTCGGATGAACCGGTAATTCTTAGCTTTTCAAATCCCAAGAGTTTCGATACACATATTATGGTTGTTGACTCCTGTGGTTGTTGAATTTCTACGTCGCGTATCGTTTGATGGCGTAAACTTTTCAAAAACAGTCCGCTAGGATATTTTCCCATTCTGCTGAAAACGCCTCTCATAATCACATCTGACTCCTGGATTGAACACACATTGTCACTACCGTACTACATTGGCAAGATTCTCATACCAGTGTACTTTGGGGTTCAAATTCAAATGTTTAGAGCATGGACCCCAGCTTACAAAAAAAATCTAGACTGAGAAAATAGGGAGGAGAAGAGTATAGGCTGTGACAGACTGGCAGATGTATATAATGTGAATATAATATGACCATGCAAGTAGTTGATTATTGGAAATAAGTACCAGCACGGTCTGTTTATATGATGTATAAGGCACATCCATCGGCACCATTATGCGAGATCTGTTCAGCGTTAAAGAAGCCGCTCATGGAGGGATAATAAAGCATCTGCTGCTTGACAAATCATACAGGTTCTTACAAATTTTATAACGTCGGTAGAGAAGAAGATTTCCCTGTTCTGTAAAATCGAAACCATCAGATTTCATAATTTTCAAAAGTATGTCTACCAGGTTCATCCGACTCATGATCTCACTACCACGGAGATCCGACTCTGTTTTATGACGTATTCCATCAAGGTGCAATGGCAAATGCTCCTCATATCCATGCCCTAACCACTCCCTCCTCCCCCCATGACTACAATTGATGAACCATATTGAATAGGACATTCGATGGATGACTTATTGATGCAGTTTGCGGATTATAAAGAAGTATGAACGGTTAAGCTTCCAACTAGTTTTATTTCCGTCCTACACGCCTAACTTTAGCAAAACAATACAGGAACAGGAAAGGGGCTATTCTGAGTTGGTCAGCGTGGCATATGCATGTATTCTTGCTTTCTGATGCGCATTCTCAGATTTGCCTTCGTAATGACAATGATGAATACCGAAATTGCAATCAACTCCGGGTTGAGCGTGTTTCTCAAGCGAACAAGCGATCCTGTGTTGGATGAGATAGTATTGTTCATGAATTGAATGCCGAAACTGACGTATAAGTCGGCCCAGCACATCAGCTCCGTTATTGTAGTGAGTTGAACGGAAATGAGTTGATACAATTACAACACATATAAGTGAAGTGGGAAGAGATGCCGACATGCTGACAGAGCCTTCCGGTATAGTCTTCCGGTTAACCTATTCTGAAGCACATGCCAAGAATCTAACGATTCGTGATATGTGTTGTATCTCAGGTACGTTTTTATTGTACCTGTTCATGTGGCAACTTGGATGATCTGACCACACTGCCTCTAGCACCGGCATAAGCGGTATTAGAAACAAATCTAGAGAGCTATGATGGAAATGCTCACATAGCTCGTATATTGATAATTGGTGAGCTGTTTCGCTGTGACAACTCGTACACTGGGGATTGGTGAGCTGTATCGTCGTCAGATGAAAATGACGGCTTTTAACACAAAAGACTAGTCTGTAAGGCCCGATGTCAACCCAGCATCAACTTTCCACAAATGCCAACATATATCAAAGACCAAAAGGTCTGCACAGGGTGCGGGCTTCGGGGACGAAATGTCCACCAGCAGAATCTCGCCATATACAAGAAAAAATTACAACACATATAAGGCAAGTGGGAAGAGGTGCCGACATACGGACAGAGCCACATGACTTCACAGTATAGTCTTCCGGTTAACCTATTCTAAAGGACACCCCAAGAATCTAACGATTCGTGATATGTGTTGTGTCTTAGGTACGCTTTTATTGTACCTGTTCATGTGGCAACTTGGATGATATGACCACACAAGAGCTAAAGAAACAAACTATTATCTCATGGTATACAGAGATAGCTGTGATGCTGCATTACTGACGTTTTGAACAATAGACAGCAGCGAGCTCGTGTTGATGATTCCCAGTGGGCAGTCTTTTCTTAGTTTATATTCAGGACATTCAGAGGATCCACCAGTATCAACAAACACTAAATGTTCATTTTCCTTCATCAAGGGTGCATCCTAGGTTTATCCAGTTCAGCTGGAAATAAACTATGGGGTCCCTTTTTCGGTCACCAATAGCCAAATAATCTTGAAAGAAAACCTGTTATATCTATATATGATCTTAAAAAGAATGCTTGTATCATTACTCCAAGGCAAATGTCATTGATGTAGTAAAACAAAAAAATCCTTGCAGTCTCCTTTAAAGTGCCTATATTTTTCTGGAAACCCCTTAAAAAGTAGAAAAATGACCATATTCGGCCCATGTTCCAGACAAATCTATAAGGGTGATTTCGGCGAAAAGACACTGTCTCGTCTTCCACGTCGATGCACAACTGAATGCCAAAGATCTTGCGCACTAAGTTCATAAATCCCTGGTTCGTTCAAACATAGAATTATCATGGTGTTGTGGATTGTATCTGGGTCAGATCATACGTCAATGCTGTATGTTGTGAAATGATCTCGAATGCCCCGTAGAGTATAAATAGCCCGACAGTTTGTCAATCTGGAGGGAATTCAAAAGGCTTTTCTGTGGGTGCATTATACTGTCTCCTTTGTCTGAAATTACGGACTGCTGGATTGTATATTCCTGTGAATTGACTCTTGGCGCTGTGTTATCTACGTGATTGAACTGTCGGAGATTGGGCCTTTGCTCGAACTGTAAACGGCTGAGTGGTGTTGGACTATCAAAATACAGAAACGCGATTTCTGCGCGTCGGCACGGACTGTGGAGAGATTTGCACGTCAAAACGGACTGTGAAGGATACACCGGTATAGCATTGAACAGTAAGACTATATTTGACATTTATTTGCTGTATTGACCTTACTTAATTTGCGTATGATTTTAGTATTGTAAATAAATATTTGATTGTTAATCCTTGACTTCACAAAAGTTTTCTGTTGCGTTTTTTTTCTATTATCGTTTATGACGTAACAGAATATTCTAACCTGGTTTGGAACCTGTATTTAGTGAAATACATTAGGCTACTACAGGCAAACCAGAGTGGCCATCAGGATGATGCAAGATCTTTAGAAAATAGGAGTATCCAGCTAGACTGAGGCCCCTCCGTCTCTCAACTCTGAAGTAGATCTGGTCAAGATGTGATCCAAATTCAAAATATTTTTATTAATGTCCAAAAAGGGATAGTTTACAATGTCGAAGTTATAATCATCTCTTTTGCAATGTCAACGAGAGAGAGGGCCCGCTTCATTTTTATACAGATATATGTTTAAAGATGACGTGTCATTAGCGTTATCTGTTGTTTCCTTCAAGTCCAGTAAGGGTAGATATATTTCCATCACTTTGTCAGTAATTTTGCTATTATCCATATCGATAATAGCTTCTATTGATGGCTTAGTGGATTAGAAGAAACGGTAGCCTTTTGACAGCTTCTTATCATAACAGATATATGTATCCAAAAGTGGGGCAAAATACCCACTGGTATATGCTGTTGATAAATGGTGTTGTCAAATTTATTCCGTAAGACAATTTGAGATTTTCATTATTAACATACGTTCAATACCAGAGTTTTGGAAATAATGATAGTGAACAAAATTGTGAAATAATGCAAAAGCCGGTGGTAGGGGCCGTGATGGCATATCATTGGAGATGTTCACGTGAACATCTACTACCAATGCGTGGCTGAGGTACAAAACATCACACCATGTTTGGTTCTTTGGTTCTGATTTTTTATATAAGCAGTCAAAATTTTGGCCTGTGGGGTCATGTGACTTCTTGTCAGTACGCCGGCATTTTTTTTACCACCATTATGTTGCGTTTAATTGTTATCTGCATATGGTGAGATTCTTCTGGTAGATGTGTTGTACCCGAGGCTCTCCCTGATTCTGATTGAAGTTTGTGACTGTGGTTAACATGTTGGAGAATGAAGCGCTCGGTCGGCGTCGGACCTCGCAGATTTGTGTTCTCAGTAAGAGATTGCTTTCTACTGACATTTATCAAACGGTCAAATAGTTTATCGCTTTTCATCAGATGAATAAATAGGGTTATTATGTCGTTGCCCTTGCATATTTTTATCTAATATCATTCAAGCCGGTAATCACGTGGGTATGCCATTCAAACTGTCCACATGAACAATTACTCTCAAAGCGTGGCTGATTTACAAATCGCCACAGGAATGATTTTTGGCTCTTGTGGTGCTTTTGGATATGTATTCCGAAAATTGACCTGTTGTAGGGTACTATAACTTCTTATCAGTACGCCAGCGTCTTTATCCACCACCTTTATATGTTGTATTTAGTTGTTATCTGTATATGGTAAGATTCTGCTGGTGGACATTTCTTCTTCCTTGTAGTTTTTGACTGTGGATAACATGGTGGAGAATGAAGGGCTTGGTCGGCGTCAGGCCTCACGGACTTGTGTTTTGAATAAGAGCTCGCGTTCTACTGATATTTTCCCCGTTTGGGCCGTTTCTTCTATCTAACGGTCCAATAGTTTATTGATTTCCATCAGCTGACATAATATGGCTATTACAGCTCCACAGCAATGAAGAAGTTGTTATCCATAGAATATCCTTGTGTTATTACATCGTTGCTCTGGGATATTTATATCTAATAGCCGATGTTAGGAGCCGTGGCGAGGGACGAGGGGCCGTGTGGGCATATCCAAGATGGCCACATGAACATCTACTATCAAAGCGTGGATGAGAACAAATCATCACAGGAATCCTGTTCTGTTTGTATGGTGTGTCTACTCGCCATTCTATATTCGAATGGTGATTATATATATTTTCACCACACACAAAGGCAGTTAATTTTGCATCAGCATGCTGGTATTTTCCCAAAGTTTTACTCTGTGTGCAGATGACGGACTGAATCGATTCACATCGAGCACAGTTGGATATACTCAAGAAAATCTCTAACCAAATAGACTTTTGACGAAAATTCAAGAATATGTGAGAAATCAACTCTATCTGTTACACGATAAACAACAGTCACACAAAGAACGGTTTGATGTCACGACGACTATTAAAGGCCTGAGTGAGCAAGTACTCACCTATGTCGAAGCATGGTCAAAACAGAAAGATGAAAATCCAGTGAAAGAAGAAGCATATAAATATCGAAAATTTGTCAAACGTGAGCGTATCAGGCTAAAGATCGTACGGCCTTCTATAATACGGTTCGGTCAAATGAAATATTCATGATAAATTTCTGCAGAGGGAACCGTCCTTCATACCACAAAACTTTCGTCAGACAACGGATCAACTGCAACGCCGATGTAACATGGAAGCTGAAAATCTTAAGGTAGAGGTGGGCGGATTACGTGAACAAGGTGAAAAGGAAGCTCTGTTGAGGAAGACCTTGGCAATGGGAAATCTTTGATGAAGGAGAGAAATACAAATGCCTGGGCCAAAAAGGAAATTGTTGGAACTCCTCCATGAACGAAAAGGAGATTCGACAAATTTTCAAAATGGCAATACCGGGAACTAGACCAGGCATCATTCGAGTGCCAGCGGCAATCGACAATTCGCGGAAATAGTAAAATTACAACACAGATCAGAACGGCAAAACAGGAAATGTACACATCAAAGTGTTCCGACTAAGCCAAGAATGGTAAGCAGACGACAGGCGATCTGTATATCCCCTGGATCCAGCTATTCATTTTTTTATTATCAAGGCGTACTAAGGAGTCACAGACTAAACGAACCGTAGCACTTGTTGACATTTCCTGTAATAGACGAGAAAAATGCATAAGAGTACATGATATAGGGAAATACAGAATCGACTAATGCTAAATTATTATTCAACTCACCTAAATGATGGAAATAGACAAGAAGAACAGTAAACAGGACAAAAATGTGGTCGTATTATGACAAATTGAATCTAGGCTAGAAGAGACCTGAACAACAAGGAACACCATTTTAACAAAAAAAACCCCAGGAAAATGAAGTAAATGAAAATTCAGTTAATTCAGTCTAGGGAACTATTGTGTAAAACTGTTAAACAAACAAAGCCAAGGCATAATATATTGAATTTGAATTGAAATTTATCCACCAAAATATACATCAGAGTAATAGATACCACTGACTGTCGTGTTAATATTTAAAAATATATATGAGTAATAATTAATCTGAATATACAATTTGGCGGGAATAGAACTCAGAAGGCGTGCTTTATACCAGTGACGTGATAAATGGCATCGATTCAAATATAAGAAAAAATATGGCTGAAAACATTTGTGAGTCAAAAGAAGACATAAAAAGGCATTTAGTTTCTGTAGCTGTACAATTGTCAAATCAATAAATAGGGGCGAAGTGTGATCTAAATGTCTTGATAATGTTATTACCTCAGCGCAGAGAGTTAGCAATGGCTGCAGGTGAGTGATGCAGGTATTTCCCATAAGACATTACAGTAATTAAAATTAGGAAAAATGATCGATTAATATAACATGTACAGTGTTTTTATTTAGAGCGCCTTTTATGTGGTTTATAATCCCTAGGTTTCTGAAAACTTCATTACCAATAAAATGCATTTGAGACTTCCACTTCAGTTGATCATTAAGAAAAATACCCAGAAATTCGAATTGATATACCACTTGTATTTCAGCGCCTCAAATAACTAATCTCGTTATTAGGCTTAATTGACATATAATTCATTTTCTTGATAGTCAGCGAGAGTCGGTTCTAGGAAAGCCAATTAAAGAGTTTTTTTCTAAATCTTGTGACATGATATCGAATACCTTGATTATTTTTTCAGAAGAGTTTATTACACTGGTGTCGTCAGCAAATAAGATCATTTTCAGCAGATTCGTAACTATGCTTATTTCATTGATATAGAGACGAAAATAATCGGGTCTGATAGTTATCCTTGGGGAACGCCATATAAAATTTGAGAAGGTTCAGAGTATGCGCCGTCATATATAACACATTGGGATTTGTCAGACAGATAACTCTTGAGCCAAGTATTAGCCAGGCCTCGAAAACCGTAGTGATCGCGTTCAGATAGTAGTATATTGTGATTCACAGTGTCGAAAGCCTTAGACAGATCCAAGAAGGAAACTATGCTATAAAGATGTAGAGCGATTGGCATTAAGCCAAAGTGATCTTTGGAGAGAATTGCATTGGAATCGAAAAAAATCCACTATTTTTGTAACCGCAATTTTTTCGAGAATTTTACATATACATGGCAAGAGAGATATTTGGTCTGTAATTTGATAGAACAGCGGGATCATAGTATTTGAATACTTGTGTAACTTCAGCATTTTTGAAGGGCTTTGAGACTACCTTAGAGGAGGAAGAAAGATTGATTATGTAGACAAGCGCAACAGAAATATATATTCAGGTATCAGTTTAACCAAGGACATCCGTATATCGTCCAGACCAGGTGCAGTGGACTTCAGATTCATCATCGTGAACTTCGTAGACTGGATTTAAAGGAAACTACAGATAGCCATACAGGCACATCATATTTAGACCTATATCTCTATAAAAATGAAGCGGGACTTCTCTCTCGTCGAATGTCAGAGCATTTCCATCATAACTCTCTGGATTTGTATCTAATACCGCTTATGCCGGTGCTAGGGGCCGTGTGGTCATATCATCCAAGTTGCCACATGAACAGGTACAATAAAAGCGTACCGGAGATACAACACATATCACGAATCATTAGATTCTTTGGTATGTGCTTTTGAATAGGTTAACCAGAAGACTATACTGTGAAATCATGTGGCTCTGTCAGTATGTCGGCACCTCTTCCCACTTCCCTTATATGCGTTGTAATTTGGATTTTGGACGCGGATATTCTTTAATGGACAACGGCTGAATTATGAATGACTGACCAGACGCTTCTAGCTCACCTCGTTCAGGGTTACAGGTGAGAATTCAAAACTGCTAGGAACAGGTGTGCCATCGTTCAGGTTTACAGATGTGAATTCATAACTGCCAGGAACAGGTGTGCCAAGGTAATCTTTTAAATAAGGAGTACTTGGGATTTCAGAATCGAGATTGAGTGCCACTGTGCTAAACTATTCATTAATCGTAGGTGTTATTGCTTCTATTCATAAGTTGTTTCAAAATTTTCCAAGTTCTTTTTATATCTTGATTACTCTCATTATATTTGTATTCAAAATATCGTTTCTTATAAATTCGTAGGATATGATTGAGTTTATTCCTATATGCTCTGTATTCAACATGAATAATTTCATCATGAGATGAGGAAGTAGAATCGATATAGACAGTTCCTTTCATATCTCGAGTTAAATATATTTTTTCTTTATAATTTTATACGTTGACAGGTGTTCTGGACAGTAGTTCATCGGATTATATGTAGCCATAACCTCTCTGGGGTAATTAATTTGTCAGCTCTAAGGGCCTGAGTATCAATGTAAAAAGATCATATGTACATTTCATATATGCAAAAATTTACTGCACAATTGTTCAGCTCGACGCGTAGCCACACTATTATTCGTAGGTCAATGACAGCATGTCACCTATACTTACGCGGATATCTCGGCTATACATTGTTCAGGGTAGATGACATACTCATTATCAGATAAGTATCGTGAGTGAAATTCACAAGTTCTGGAAAACATAGCTAGGCGATGTCTGTGTCTTACTTCTTTCATGCATCTTTGAAGTTTTTCCGTGCTTATAGACAAACAAGGGCTCTTCTCTCCTGAATACGAGTGGGTAGTTGTCGCTCTTCTCTCAGATGTAGGCGAGCGAAGCCAGCTTGCCGCGTTTTCTGCCCAAATCACTTCGCATGGATTTTTTCCCCTTCAAATTCACCACCACTCCGATGAAATCCTTGCGGTCTTCCCACAACACAGAGACAACCATTTATCATCTGGCCCTTCTGTGTCGGCGATTCACCATATTTCGGGGGAGCCTATTTTATAAGCATCGATTTTTCACGGTCCGACGGTAATTCGAGGCGTTCTCCTGCAAATTGCCTGAGTTTCCGTATTGTTTCAACGAAGGATGTTTCATTTACTGGAATTCCATAAACCAGTAGATTATACTTACGGTCGTGCACTTCTTGTGCTAAGATATTTTCTTACGTCATCAAGTTCAATCTCAGTTTTCGTTATAAGGCTGTCGAGCAGTTTATAATTGTCCTCAAACTCGGGTAGCTTGGAAAGAACATCTTCAATACGACCAACAATTTTATTCGCTAATCTATCCCCCATATGCTAAAGGAGTTTCTTTGAATCACTCAAAATGGCGAATTATCTCCAGATTTTTGTTGAATGAACATCGAGAAAACCGGTTCAGGTTCGTGAAAGCATGCACAGATTTCCTCACCGACAGGGATCCCCGCGGCTTTACTTCTAGCTATAGTCTTCCCAATTTCACCTCCAGAAAAAGCTTCAGACTTTCTGGAAGCGGATTTGTCCTTTAGCATGTTACCAGCTGTTTAAAAGTAATTCTTACAACGATGTTCTAAAAGATGTGTGGGGCGGTCAAATCGTGGCCTCTTTCAAGTCGCCATCTTGCTTTTTGGAGTTTCTGATATAGCAGTCAGATCTGTCAGTTTAGTTGAAAAGTGTCAGATCTCTGCACCGGCTGTCAGATTTATCAAAGAACTGTACGTGCTTACTCTCATCAAATTGAACATTTGCAAAATCTGAACTTGTTATTTATCGTATAGAACCAGATTCAAACTGGACAACGGAGTCGTATATAAAACAATTCTCGCAGTAATGTATTTTAAGTGTACCTGCAGAATTACAACATATATAAGGGAAGTGGGAAGAGGTGCCGACATACTGACAGAGCCACATGACTTCACAGTATAGTTTTCAGGTTAACCTATTCTAAAGCACATACCAAGAATCTAACGATTCGTGATGTGTTGTATCTCAGGTACGCTTTTATTGTACCTGTTCATGTGGCAACTTTGATGACATGACCACACGGCTCTTAGCACCGGCATAAGCGGCATCAAATACGAATCTAGAGAGCTATGATCGCAATGCTCCGACAACTGGTATATTGGTAATTGGTGAGCTGTGTCGCTGTGGCAACTCGTACACCGGGGATTGGTGAGCTGTATCGTCGCCAGATGGAAATGACGGCATTTAACACAAAAGACTAGTCTGTAAGGCCCGATGTCGACACAGTATCAACTTCCCACAATGCCAACATATATCAAAGACCAAAAGGTCTGTACAGGGAGCGTGCCTCGGGAACGAAACGTCCACCAGCAGAATCTCGCCATATACAGGTAAAAACTACAACACATATAAGGGAAGTGTGAAGAGGTGTCAACATACTGACAGAGCCACATGACTTCTCAGTATAGTCTTGTGGTTAACCTATTCTGAAGCACATATGAAGAATCTAACGATTCGTGATGTGTTGTATCTCAGACGGCTTCAAAATCTGACGTGACTTGAAGGCCACATTCTGCCTATACTCTCAAGTTGGCGCTAAATCATTTAAAAGTTTCCTTTTTAGCTGCAATATGCATTCTACTCCAAGGAATTCCACAAATACCAAAAAATACAAGAGCGTAAACAGGTGCCTCAGAAGTTATCGGATCCCGCTGATGATTAAATGATTCTTTCTCAAAATTTATTTCATAAGAATAAATACATTCGAGGAAATATGTACAAATATTGAGCTAATCTTTTCTGAATTCATTAAAAACTATACTGGGTTCGTATCGACAGCAAAGTAGGTCATGTGATCACATATACAGGTAAAATCAACATGGCCATATGCACGAGGAGAGGGCCGAAATAGTCCAACAGCAGGTACGCAGTGCTCGCCAATATACAGGAATGTTCAATTGAAGATTTTATGTAATTAACCAACCACAAAATAAACACAGTTAGGAAATGTTGTACAATATGTGACGAATCTTAGGTTGACTAGAATACTGTAAAAGAGTGTGGCGACCAGCTAAAATGAAACTAGATATTCATAAACAGTCCGTTAAAAGCGCAATTCAGTCTCCTTTCTTCCTAGGGTTGCTGTACCACTCAAACTTATCCTTGTCTAGTCCTGTTGTCCACTCCTCCTGAAATACCAATGATTCAATTCGCAAAACAGTCCTGTTCCAGTGACGATCGATGTCCAAGTCCAGATTCCGTAATCTGAACCGAGGAACAACTCTATGCAAATCTCCCAAAAATGTCAAATTTACAGTGGAATTACACTAGATCTCCAAATAGATCATTAACCCAGCACTTCTGTGCTCCAATAGCTGGTAATTTCGCTCACGCGCTTTTGCGTGAAAACACTCGTCGATGGTCCAAAAGTTCCTCGACCGGTTTCATGATCTCTCAAAATGAGCTGGCTACAACACGACTTTTCTCAGTATTACAGACTGTCACTTGTTCATACAAGTCAATCACAGGTCCAATATCGCACTGTTATATCGATCAGTCTAGTCCCCGGCTGAAGAATTCTCTCCTCTGCTGATAACAGTCGTCTTATATATACATATATCTCACATAGACCTTTCCAGAAAATGATGTCATACCGAGAACAATAAAGAACTTCCTGGAACCTTCACGGCACTAATGTTTTCCATTCATCATGCTAACACAAGTGTCATGTAGAATCTTCTAAAAAATTCTATGTCACAATTAGAATAAACAATCAGTGCAGATTGATGTCATCATTGTCCTAGAATAAACATGCATACAAATTACTCCTGCCTCAGGGCCACACTAAAGAAAATTAACTACCATATCTACATAGCATAATAAGAAAAATTGCCATAGAAATTAAAGGAGGGCTGGAGTAAATTATCACAACACCATAGTGGAAAGGAAAGGAGGGCTGGAGTACATTATTACAACACCACAGAGGAAAGAAAAGGAGGGCTGGAGTACATTATCACAACACCATAGAGGAAAGGAAAGGAGGGCTGGAATACATTATCACAACACCATAGAGGAAAGGAAAGGAAATTTTACTGAAGTAAATTTTTCTTTACAAGACACTGGAATGTGATTGTTAGAGTACCTTACAATCTGCCCTTTCCACATTAATACTTGCACTATTTTGCCCCGATAGCAGTGACAGGTACACTGGTACGTGCATCATGGCGCATATCTACCTAGTATAATCCGTGGCGTGTCCGACTCCGACTCCTCTTCCTACTCCTCCTCCTCCTCCTACTCCGCTTTCCTCACTGCACAGTGGGTCGCATAGGTGTGGCGCGGGATAGGGTGGGGCGAGAGACCTGGGGTTTCCATGGGCCAGGCTTGCACCCTACAGTAGAATGGGTCGACTGCGCATGCGCGATGAGTAGTGCGCGATGAGTAGTATAGAAAGGGCACGCGATCTCCCTAGTCCTTTTAAACCGTGGCGGGCTTTTTAACTATTGATACTGCTGTAAATATGAGAAAATGGACCAAATATTCCAACTGTTCCAAAAAAAGAACCACTGCGCTTACATTAATGATAATTTGGGCAACATCAGGTTGAGAATATTCCAGTTATAATCGACTAAATATATTTTGTGATTTAAAGAGATACCAAAGCACCCAATTAACGAACAGGAGCACATGCGGCCAACTACATCTCGGTGTGCCGCCCGCTGCCATCGAGGCAAGATGGCATTATTCAGCGATTAAATTGAATTATAGTGGAAATGCTCCATTATACTCTTGACGTTGCAACAGCAAATATATTATTTCTACCAGCGACGTGTAAAACTGTTAAAGCATATGACTGTAACATCCAGCGAAACTATGGTTGACTAATGGTTTTAAATGTCCCCAAAAATACCAATGAATTGGCATCACTATACACAATTACATCGCCAGAGTATGACAGGCCAAGTGTTGCAATATTCAATAATATTTTTTTTCATCATTCAACATATATTCACTCAATTTTGATTAAATTTATATTCAATAATTACAAATATATGCAAAGATGTCCTACTGGAATCTATATTTATATGCAATAACTTAAAATTTGTGTATTGGAAACCTTTTCGTTCAGTTTTTTAATTTGGTTTGATAATTTTTTTTTAGGTGATGTTCTTTTTACAAGCAGATGTAAAATATATATGCAACAACTGCATTGTGGGTAATACCTAACCCCGCCCATTTGGATATGTAAGGAGGCTTTTCATTGGCTATTGGGAAATCGACGGCGAAAATGGCGGCATCTTTGACAGTCGGTTTGCCTCCATCCACAGAGATAAGTCTCGTCTTTGGCTGTCAAGGTCATCTTTGATACAGTTTGTCTGTCTCCATTCTTAGTGTCAAATCACAAACAAACGTCTTGAATGTAGCAAAACTGCCATCTTGCAGGGGAATTTTTGTGGTTTGCCCCTGTGGATGAAGGCAAACCGACACATATATCTCAAAGATACCGCCATTTTCGCCATCGATTTCACAATAGCCAATGAAAACCATCGTTACATATCCAAATAAGTGGGGTTAGATATTACCCACAATGCAATTATTGTACATATATGTTACATCTGCTTCGAATACAAATAAAAAAACGTCGGATTTACGTCTGAATTTTATAGTAAATTCTGGAATGTCATAGGTCCATTTCTTCTCAGATCCCTAAATTATGCTTTTGATAACGGGGCTCTTTCTAGATTTCAACAGCAAGGAATTATTACATGTATACCGAAGGATGGAAAAAATAGAACCTCCATCAGCAACTGGAGACCCATAACTCTTCTAAATGTCGATTTTAAGATCTGTTCTCTTGCCATTGCAAATCGACTTCGAAAAGTACTTGATTCAATAATTAGTGAAACGCAAAAAGGCTTCATGAAAGGAAGATTCATAGGTGAAATAACTAGACTTATTTATGATATAATGTCTTTCACACAAGAAAATAATATTCCAGGATTAATATTTCTTATCGACTTTGAAATAGCCTTTGACAGCTTAGATTGGAATTTTATAATAGAGACACTTAAATCCTTTAATTTCGGTACAACTCTCATAAGATGGGTCCAAATTTTTCAAACCAACCCAAAAAGCTGTGTCTCAAATAATGGACATCTTTCAGATTTCTTCAACATTGAACGTGGCTGTAGACAGGGCGACCCCTTGTCACCATATCTTTTCATTTTGGCCGCCGAAGTATTAGCCATCAAGATAAAAAATGATAAAGATATAAAAGGAATTCGAATTAAAGATTCTGAACTAAAAATTTTGGAGTACGCGGACGATACAACACTATTAATGGACGGATCAACGGAATCTTTGGCAAGAGCTTTAGGAATATTCAACGAATTTGCTAGATGTTCGGGTTTGAAAATTAACATGGCAAAATCGCAATTAATTTGGATTGGAAGTATGAAAGGCAGTCAAGTTAAGATATGTCCCCACTTTCGAATAAATTGGGACCCTGGTGAGTTCAAACTTCTGAGAATTCGATTCTCCACAAATCTCGAAGAAATGTTAAGCTTGAATTATACTGAAAAAATACAGAATGTCAAACGACTATTAGGAAGTTGGTTTAGACGCAGTCTTACACCCATTGGTAAGGTAACAATAATTAAAACGCTGGTACTTCCAATTATGATCCACTTACTCAGTGTCCTACCAAATCCATCTAATGATTTCTTTGTAGAAATAGAAAAGGTTTTCTGCCACTTCATCTGGGGTGGGGGCCCCGATAAAATAAAAAGAAAAACAATTATTTGTAAAAAGGGTGATGGCGGTTTGGAGCTTCCACACATTCCATCATTTGCAGCATATTTAAAAATAAAGTGGATAAAACGTTCTTTTGAGTTCACAGGCTTCTATAAAGAGTTACTTAATGTTATTTTAAAACCCATCGGCTCAGATGCCTGGGATCTAAGCCCCACTGGTCTTCTAGAATTTATGAATGGAATTAGCAATCCGTTTTGGAAAGAGTTACTTATTGCATGGCGCGTCTGCATTAAAGAAGAATTTAAAAATAGGCATGTTTCAAATTTTTTACTGTTTGATTTTGCTCGCCGGACAAACTGGAAAGAAATTACTAAATGGCAATCCGAGGGAGTAAAATATATCAACGACATAATTGATGGAGATAACAAATTCCTCTCTTTTAATACATTTAAAGCAAAATATAATTTGCAAACATGCCATTTTCTTTTATATTTTGCCGTCATCGCCAATATAAAGTTACATCTGGAAACTAATTCATTAAATAAACAGCTGGGAAAACTGAGAATAATTTCTAACTGCCAGACTAAAAACAAATTAATTTATCAAAAATGTTCAAAATTTATTTATAATCTGCTACTAGATGAAGTTAAAGTGACCCCCGTACATACCCAGGTGAGGTGGCAAAATGACTTAGAAACAGAAGGAGAAATAGTAAGATGTGACTGGCGAAAAATATTTTTTATATTTTTCCAAATCATGCAATCTGTCAACATGAACAGCTACAATAAAAGCGTGGCTGGGATACAGATCATCACGGGAATCATTTTTGGTTCTTGTGATGTTTTATATGCTTTCAGTATATTTGTCTGTGTGATCATATGAATTCTTGTCAGTACGACGGCATCGTTACCAACCACCCTTTTGATGTTGCGTTTAATTGTTGCCTGTATATGGTGAGATTCTGCTAGTGGACGTTTCGTCTCCGAGGCTTGCCCTCTGTGCAAATCATCGTGATTGTAGTTTTGTGACTTGTATACATGGTGGAGAATGAAGCGCTTGGTCGGCGTCGGACCTCACAGGTATTTGTTTCGAATATGTACTTGCATTCAATAAATACTCCCTGGTTGGGCCGTTTCTTACTATCTCGCGGTCACATAACTCATCATTTTCCAACAGATGACTTGATAGGACTATTACATCATCGCCCTGAAATATTTTTATCTAATACCGCTCAAGCCCGTGTTAGGGGCCGTGTGGACATGTCATTCAATCTGTCCACATGAACAACCACAATAAAAGCGTGGCTGGGATACAAATCATCACATGGATCACTTTTGGTTCTTCTGATGTGTTAGAAATACGCAGTCAGTGTATTTGTCTGTGGGGTCATCTGAATTCTTGTCAGTACTCCGGCATCGTTTTCCCCCACAAAAAAAGGAAAATTAACTACAATATCTCCACAACATAGCAAAGTGAATTACTATCGAAATTAAAGAAGGGCTAGAGAACTGTATCACAAAACTAACAGCATTGGTTCTCCTCTCTTAAACGGTCAAAACTGTTTTGAAGTATAAAAATGAAGTGCATCAATATATTCAAGGTTATCGTCAGATCTCTGTTCCTGAAACCCAGTCGTTGTATTAGTATTGTAATCGTTATGACCCATTTAAACCCAACAGCAAATCTTACACCTAAACAGCATTGTTCGTCTTCTCTTAGACTATCAACACTGTAAAAAACAAGAGTAAATGTATTCAGGATTATCGTCAGACCTTCGTTCCCGAAATCCTTTGTCTTTGCTTTAGTAGTATTGCCATTATTGCGCATATCAAGCCAGCAGCCATATGAAGAGCGGCCGCAATGTAGAAACTCGGAGTGTAGGAATATGTGACGTCGCGAAGAAACCCTGAAAACAGAGCAAAAAAGAATACATTACAATCTTCAGTGATCTGTGTCTGTGTGGTTAATCGAAGTGATAAAAATAGAGAAATTTTCAAACAGTTGAAGCAACGCAAGCAGCCCACTTGTACAAGGTAATGTACTGAATGGTACAGGTCTGGAGTCCCCTGTTCCATGTAAACGAGCCAACAAACTTGAAATTTAAGTATTATGACTGGTAGACCATGCCGTTCTGTTTATTATTATTTCAATTTCCTGGAAATGACAAACCGAGAAATGACCTAGACTAATCAAAGCAAGCAGAGATCATTTGCTCAGGTGTCGTATAGTGTAGTCAGTACATACCATCTTCATGGGAGATGAGCCAAGCATACGAAGGGCATGAAATACATTAGTTGGGATGTGAACCAGATTTCAATGAACAAACCTGATATAGGAAATCCGATGGTTAAGCAAATACCCTGTATGAGTACAATAATTCCAAAAGCCGGGGTCAGTTTACTCAAACCCAGCACATCTATCAGGACTATGGTTCTCAGTGAAACACAGACAGCTGGAATAAAATCAATGTCAGGTTACAACAATAACGCTACAGCTACTGTCTGTCTAATATTTTTTGACCGAAAGTTTTGCTGTAGCCATTTGCTTTCAACTTTTTTTACTATAAACGCTCATAGTTACAAGAGACGCCAAACAATGTCAACTATGGAAGACGGTAGCGACTACTCGCGTTCTCGCTCTCTAGAAAACGCGAGGGAACGAGTAAGCGAGAACGCGAGAATCGGCGACATGGGCGCATTCGCCTCTCTGTCACAATCTTGCTCCCTCGCGTGAACAGCTTGCAAATGAAAACGCGACGGAGCGAGATAGCGAGACTGCGAGAACGCGAGAATTGACCGTTTTGGCTCATTATCGCATTCTCCCTTCCTCACCTTTATAGATTGCAATGAAAACGTGGAAGAGCGAGGATGCGCGAACGCGAGAATCGACTGATTGACTCATTGTCGCGCCGTCCCATTCTCGGCTTCCGGTTGAACAGACGTGCATGAAAAAGCAGGTATACATTGTATTTACGGAAAATACGTTATCCGCGGACATTGACGGTATTTGCTTGTGCAAGAGGAGGGGATTACGGTGCATTGTTGCGTGATCATCTTCTAATGATCAAGTATCTCAAGTAGCACAACGAATTGGATCAGCTCCTTTGGACAATGCATTTGACATTAAATGTAACATCGTCTAACAGTAACTAACTTGTCTTTCAGACTGGACAGAAATTGTGTCATCATAAAAGAATAAAGCCTGCGGAGCGGAAATTGCACGAATACTATCGGTATATCAGACACCTATATCATGCCTCAAAATGAAGCATACGATAGTATCTATCAGTAAAGATCTAGTGATGTTCGGTTGTGAACAAGAGAGGGCATTTTGAGGTTCTCGATTCGCATTGTATCGACTGTTTTCGTTAGTCTTCTTGACATCGTCTTTTTAATACGAGAGCCTATGCTTGACAACTAAGACAACTATATTTGAGCTGGTGGGTTGTCGTATTAGTTATCACTATGATCATGAACATATCCCTGTTGATCAATGTGTTAACAATTATCACTTAGTATACAGTACTGAAATATGCTGTAAGTCAAATGAAGCCTTGATAAGCTGATGTAATTGTTCCCAAGCCTTTGCTTTAATAAATCCTCAATGTATGTATTTCATAAGAAGTCGACGTTAATTTTACTGTCAAAGGAATGTATTGTCAATGGGAACTGAAACTCTTATTCAAATGATTTGCAGCACAATCGTGCTACACCAGATACTAGCCCAGATATATTTGTAAGCATCGAGCACCAGTGCTCACAGGTACTCGCAAATTGATTATTTATTGTTCACAATTCTAGAATATAAAGACAATAATTAAACACTACCGGTATGTTGTATACACCGGGTATATGTGTCGATAGTATATTATTATGTCTCCCCCAACTATGTTGGGGAGAGACATCTAGTGTTTGTGCTGTCTGTCTGTCTGTCTGTGTGTCTGTCCGTCTGGATGTCTGGATGTCTGGATGGATGTCTGTCCGTCCCCTTGCCTTGTCTGCAAGATATCTTGAGAACTACTGGATGGAATTTCACCAAACTTGGATGGAAGCTTCATTGGGATAGCCCCCTCATTTGATTAGGTTTTGGTGTATGTGCGTGCATTCATCCGTGTCCGGTGTCTGTCCGTCCGCCCCTCTACTTGTACATGTATATACAGGCCTTGTCTGCAAGATATCTTGAGAACTACTGGACGGAATTTCACCCCACTTGGATGGAAGCTTTAGTGGGATAGCCCCCTCATTTGATTAGATTTTGGTGTGTGTGCGTGCATTCATCCATGTCCGGTGTCTGTCCGTCCGTCCATCTACTTGTACATGTATATACAGGGCTTGTCTGCAAGATATCTGGAGAACTACTCGATGGAATTTCACCAAACTTGGATGGAAGCTTCATTGGGATAGCCCCCTCATTTGATTAGGTTTTGGTGTATGTGGGTTCATTCATCCGTGTCCGGTGTCCGTCCGTCCGTCCATCTACTTATACATGTATATACAGGGCTTGTCTGCAAGATATCTGGAGAACTACTAGATGGAATTTCACCAAACTTGGATGAAAGCTTCATTGGGATAGCCCCCTCATTTGACTAGGTTTTGGTTTGTGTGCATGCGTTCATCCGTGTCCGGTGTCCGTCCGTCCGTCCATCTACTTGTACATGTATATACAGGCCTTGTCTGCAAGATATCTTGAGAACTACTGAACGGAATTTCACCACACTTGGATGGAAGCTTCAGTGGGATAGCCCCCCTCATTTGATTATGTTTTGGTGTGTGTGCGTGCATTCGTCCATGTCCGGTGTCTGTCCGTCCGTCCATCTACTTGTACATGTATATACAGGGCTTGTCTGCAAGATATCTGGAGAACTACTGGACAAAATTTTACCAAACTTGGATGGAAGCTTCATTGGGATAGCCCCCTCATTTGATTAGGTTTTGGTGTATGTGCGTGCATTCATCCGTGTCCGGTGTCCGTCTGTCCATCCATCTACTTGTACATGTATGTACAGGCCTTGTCTGCAAGATATCTTGAGAACTACTGGACGGAATCTCACTCCCCTTGGATAGAAGCTATAGTGGGATAGCCCCCTCATTTGATTAGGTTTTGGTGTGTGTGCGTGCATTCATCCATGTCCGGTGTCCGTCCGTCCGTCTACTTGTACATGTATGTACAGGCCTTGTCTGCAAGATATCTTGAGAACTACTGGACGGAATCTCACTACCCTTGGATAGAAGCTACATGTATAGTGGGATAGCCCCCTCATTTGATTAGGTTTTGGTGTGTGTGCGTGCATTCATCCATGTCCGGTGTCCGCCCGTCCGTCTACTTGTACATGTATATGCAGGGCTTGTCTGCAAGATATCTGGAGAACTACTGAACAGAATTTCGCCAAACTTGGATGGAAGCTTCATTAGGATAGCCCTCTCATTTGACTAGGTTTTGGTGTGTGTGCCTGCATTCTTCCGGTGTCCGTCCGTCTGTCCATCTGCTTGTACATGTATATACAGGCTTTGTCTGCAAGATACCTTGAGAACTATTGGATGGAATTTCACCAAACTTGGATGGAAGCTTCATTGGGATAGCCCCCGCATTTGATCAGGTTTTAGTGTATGTGTGCATGCATTCATCCGTGTCCGATGTCCGTCCAACCGTTCATCTACTTGTACATGTATATACAATGAAAATCGCTTCTTTGTAATTAATATTTTTAGATACGCAGCTTTGTTTAAGATACTTATTGCTACATTCATTTTATAGCACTTTCCCTTAAATTATGTGCCCATTCAAGGCAAGGTGGGAGGTTGGGGGAGACGTATGTTTTTGCCCCAAAAAACAACCAGCATAGGCTTCATGCCGGAGCGGCAATTCAAGGGTCAAAGCGGAACCTCTAGTATTACAATGGAAGATATAGGCATTTATTACCCCACAAGCAAATTTGTATTCAATATCTGGATTGTGATTGGTTAAAAGGTCGGGTCGTATAAATCCATACACCCTGAGTGATATCTTGCTACTCGAGGTGTATAGAAAACAACTCACGCATCGAATGTTCAGCTGACCATATCTCAATCTTTATGGAATAACTTTCGCTCACTCGTCAAAATTTAATGGAATAAAGTCATACTGCATTATTTTTACTGAAGTTTCGGACACATACTCACCAAAAGGTGTGATTTGTTCCAAAAATAAAAGTCGATTTCCGAACGAAAGCAGATCGAATTGATTGTGTGTGGTGCGCCTTTGTCACAGTGCCGTAGCAAAATGCGGACAGTTTCGTAACCGAAATGGCCCGTTGGATTTGTCCGTTGTACCGTTGGTTATAAATGATAGACCTTTTTCAGTATTTTTACCATAAGATAAAAGGCTTTAGGGGTGACGCCTCAGGCTGTATGAGTTTCAGGGAGGGTCGTAACTTTCCATACACCCGGGGGAAAAACCTGAATAACTAATAATATACCCGGTGTATATTATTAACTGCTAGTGTTTTATTTCTATGTGTGAATAATAAATAATTGATGTACGAGTGTCCTACACTTTTAAGAATTACCGTGGATTTCACGGCTACATGGTCGTAAAACCCACGATAGTATACCGTAGTGTATTCATTCGGCATGATATACTGATATTATAAAAAAAATTCTTTCCTCTGTATTTTAATTTATAATTGCCAGCCACAACGTGCACTGAGCATGTTTAATCATCCAAGCAAGTCCCGCTTTTCAGAAACTTCATAACATGAGGCACCAGAGGTGCTACAACCCCTCAAACCCTTAATAGTCTAGGCCAAGCAACATCTTGTGGCATCGTGTATACATACCAAATTTGAAAAGAATCTGATGAAAGGTTCTCAAGTTATTGCACGGAAATGCATATACATGTAGGTTTTAACCACCAGGTGAGGCCAGCTATTTGCGAAAGTGGTCAAAATGCAATCCCAGGCAACACCACATGGCATGGGATGTGCATACCAAATTTGAGAAGAATCCGCTGAAAGGTGCTCAAGTTATTGCCCGGAAACGAATTTCAGACGGGCGAACAGATGGATGCACGGACACATAGAGGGACGGACAGATGGACAATCGGAATCCAGTAAACCCCTACTATGCACGGGGGTATACATTGTTGTGATCTTATTGTCCTGGCCTGAAACTAAATGTGGGATGGGGCTTTTGTCCATTGGGGCTTTTGTCCATAGTTTTCCATTCACTGGGGCTTTTGTGCAAATCCCAAAGAGAATGTTGTATTGTTCTCATAATGTTCATCATTTTCATAGAATAGCTATCATTTATCGGGGGCGTAGACACATTAATATATCTTGACGTTTCATACATTTATTCAGAAGATGTATAGCAAGTAAACATTGGCTTTATTCAGTGTGTCACGTCAAATTTACGATAACAGAAAATCGTAACAGAAAAGGTTTGTGAAGTCAAGGATTAACAATCAAATATTTTTTTACAATACTAAACTCATATACAAATTAAGTAAGGTCAATACAACAAATAAATGTGAAATATAGTCTTACTGTTCAATGCTATACCGATGAATACTTCACAGTCCGTGTTGACGTGCACACATCTCTTTACAGTCCGTGCCGACGTGCACAAATCACTTTTCTGTATTTTGTTAGTCCAACACTGCTTGGTTGTTTAGAGTCACAGTAAATGTTCAATTTCCGACCGTTCAATCACGTAGATTACACAGCAGCCAAAAGTCAATTTACAGGAGTATACAATCCAGGTAACACAGTATAATGCACCCACATAAAGCCAGTTTGAATTCCCTCACGAATAACTGAGTGTTACGCTATTTATACTTCATGCGGCATTCCAGTACATTCTATCAAATCAAGAAGCCTCTCGAATATGCATTACATCATCATCTGACCTAGATATAATTTATAATACTCTTCTAGAAAGATCGAAGTGATTAACCCACATAAACAAGCTTGCGTCATATATTCTAGAAGCATCCTGTCTAATAATAGACTACAATACCATCACACTCCCCCTATAAAAAAAAGAAAGTTGCAAGCTTGGAACTTTCTTGACAATTCAAAACATTATTGCAAAAATAAATCTATATAACAACAGCAAAAATGTTGACAAGCATATGTACATTATATGCGAGACAAACAATCAGCAATCAAATTGTCCTTGCCCATAATATGTCTGATTTCAATATTGTATTCTTGTAACACCAAACTCCATCTCAACAATCTTTGAATTTTTTTTTCATCTTACTAGTGGAAAACAAGTGGATTGTGATCACTGAATACAGTAATTGGCAACGATGAAGAAGTAACATAAACATCAAAATGTTGTAAAGTCAATATCATTGCTAAACATTATTTCTCAATTGTAGAATAATTTCACTGATGTTTGTCAAATTTACGTGAAAAATAACGTATTGGGTGATCTACACCATCTATACCTTCTTGTAACAAAACGGCATCAGCAGCAACATCACTAGCATCTACAGCCAGTTTAAAAGGTGGATCAAAATCTGGTGCTGAAAGAACTGGCGCGCTCTTGAGTATGGCTTTCAGGTTTTCAAAAGCTGATTCACATTCATCGGTCCAAACAAAAGTTACCCTCTTTCTTGAGAGTTGAGTTAAAGGCCGAGTAATATCTGAAAAATTTGGACAAAATTTTCTGTAGTAACCAGCCATACCCAAGAAACGCATCAGTTGTCTCAAACATGTTGGTCTTGGAAATCGCGAGATAGCACTAACCTTAGCATCTACAGGTTTTACCTGACCCTGACCTACAACATGACCCAAGGATATCACACGTGCATGTCCAAATTTACAGCTTGGCGTCACTTAGTCGATTGAACAGTGCGCGAATTCTCTGTAGATGATTTTCCCATGTATCGCTGTAGACAATGACGTCATCAATGTAAGTCTCTCATCCTTCCAAACCAGAAGTAACACGGTTGATGAGACGCTGGAACGTGGCTGGAGAATTTTTCATTTCAAATGGCATGACTCTGTACTGGAACAGATCCTCCGAAGTGACGAATGCTGATATCTCCTTCGCACGATCTGTCAGTGGAACTTGCCAAAGTCCTTTCAGAAGATCAAGCTTTGACACAAACTTGGCACTTCCCACTTTATCAATCCAATCGTCAATGCGTGGAATAGGGAATGTGTCTATTTTGGTTAATGTGTTCACCTTTCTGTAGTCAGTACACATCCTGTTTACTGCCATCTGGCTTTGGAACGAGGATACAAGGTGGACTCCAGTTACTACTACTTGGTTCAATGAAGTTATTGTCCAATAAATACCGAATCTCTTTTTTCCAGGTAGTTTTGTTTAATGAGATTCAAACGATATGGTTGCTGCTTCACTGGATTAGAATCTCCGACATTGACGTCATGTGAAATTTTATCAGTCCGAGTAGGAATGTCGGGAAACAAATGTTCATATTGACTGAGCAGAGTTCGAAGTTCTTCCTGACGAGCTGGTTCAAGATGACACAACTTGGAATCCAAATTAAGTAGAATGTCAGAGTTCTGTAATTTTGCCGCTGTCATGGGCTCTTCACAAGTTTCATTATTATCAGGTTCAGAACTAACTACACTTACAGGGTGTACAGTACTGTTAGTGCTATCTCTGTCTATGTATAACTTTATCATATTTACATGACATAACTGTTTGTGTTTACATAATTAAGGTCACTTGATTTCTTTTCAATGACATAAGGACCATACTATCTAGCCTTAAGTGGATTACCAGGAATAGGTAGAAAAGCCAGTACCTTCGCACCAGGTTTGAAACGTCGTTGAAGCGCATGTTTATCATAGGTTATTTTCATACATTTTTGTGCTGACTTTAAATTTGACATGGCCAAATCACGTATTTTGGTCAACCTAGTGCGAAAGTCCGACACATATTGTAAGAGACTACATGAGTCAAGACCACTGTCTAGGAACTTTTCCTTCAGCAGTTTAAGTGGTCCTCTAACTGTATGACCAAAGACTAATTCAAATGGACTGAAGCCTAAAGACTCTTGAACAGACTCTCTAACAGCAAACAATAACAAATATATACCTTCATCCCAGTCAAAACAATAAATCCTAATCATGTTCTTCAATGTCTGGTGAAATCTTTCTAATGCGCCTTGGCTTTCTGGGTGGTATACAGATGATTTTATATTGCTTTATTCCCAATTCATGCATGTGCCGACAAGTGTGAAAAACTTAACTAAGGCCTTAACAATAGTTTTTGCCTTAATATTCCGTAAAGGAATGGCCTCAGGGAACCTGGTTGAAGCACACATGATTGTTAACATATATTGATTGCCTGACATTGTTTTTGCAAATGGACCAACACAATCTATAATCACCCTACTAAATGCTTCCTCAAATGCAGGGATTGGTTGTAGAGGGGCCTTTGGTGTGTTTTGGTTTAGTTTTCCTACCATTTGACATGTGTGGCATCACCTACAAAATTTCGTAACACCCTTAACACCTAAATGGCCCGAAACAGGTATTTCATGGGCTAGTCTGAGGATATCTAAACGATATGAATTTGATACTACAGTCTGATACTTAACTGCCCACTCATCATCAGGTGACACATCTGGCGGTCGCCATTTGCGCATAAGAACACCATTCTTACAAAAGTAACACACAGGCTCTTGAGTTACATCACACTCATCTACTGCCCTATCAAACAACTTGAAAATGTCCTTGTCACTATGCTGTTCATTAACCGGCTGTGATTTTGAAATTTTGTCATTAGAACATTCCAATTTGCTATCAAAATGTGGCTTATCAGCCTCATAATTTAAACACACAAAGGTGTCGGCCAAACAAACGTCATCGATGACTTTATCTTTAAGAGACTTTTCAGACTCCTCAGCCAATTTACTCATGGCTCTATTAACTGCACAAGCAGGATACAAACCTTGAATTTCGTCTTCAACTGGATCATGGATTTGATCCAATCAAGGCTTGTCAGTTACAATCGGGTAAACCCCGACATTATCTCCCGCAAGATAGTTACCACGAAGTAACTGAACACCCTCAAATGGTAAACTACATTTAATACCCACCGTAGCAGGTCCAGAAATCAAGTTGGAAGACAGATGAACGTTATGGAGCGGAACGGCTGTTTAATTTACAGAATCTACCCCTTTAATCAGGATATTACTAACTGCAGATGAAAAGTCAGAAAACGGCAAAGTATCTCTCAACAAAAGAGACTCGGACGCGCCCGTGTCTCGCAAAATCTTCACAGGAGTAGCATTACAAAAATCACTTGAAAGTGACACAAAACCATTGTGTATAAATGGTTCAAAAATCTTCATAACAGGATATGAACTAGAGCCTATAGGCTTTTTAATATATCGATGTCTGGGAATCATAGAAGTGATTGGTATTGATTGGTATTTGTCATGCCTGTGATCAACGGCATTCATCTGAACTTCACCACGGTATTTGGGCAAAACCTAAATGGTCAAGTATTGTCAAATGTCAAATACAAGAAAATATTAATTTTCCTTCAAACAGATTCCTTTCAGGTGGGAACATTTTTCATGAATGAAGAAAAATGTCAAGAACGTGATGAAGTAAACCTTTGTTAATGAACAGATATAAAGTTCATAAATGACCCCTTTCCCAGTTAAATTAGTAAATGCATGCTTTCTATCGTTTCAGGTCGTTACCACTTCTGTTCGATCAGGTTAGCGCGAACAAAGTATATTTTAATTTTGACCTTATCGTCGAATTTATGACAAAAGAGATGATTACAATTTCGACATCCTAAACTATCCCTTTCTGGATAGTAATATTCCAATGGGACCTGCATATGGCGTATACATATCTCGCCTAGTAGCATTTGCTAGATCCTGTGTTGAATGCGACGATTTTAATCAACGTCAAAAAACATTGTTGCAGAAACTTATAAAACAGGGCTATTCCAACAAGTGCCTCCACTCAAAGTTTCTCAAATTTGGTGATACATATTGCATGCTGATAACAAAATACGAGAGTAGCGTGCAAGATCTATGGCGTTACGTTTCGTAACTTGTGTCTAATTCCGCTTAACCCGGGGCTAGGGGCCGTATGAACCCATTTACTTCAAGATCATCATGGTGTTCATATGAACAGTCACAATCAAAGCGTGACTGAAATACATCATTCTCTAGATGACGACTTTACAATGATTATTATGGATTAAGAATACTGATCAGCGATACGGATTTTATAATTTCGGAACATCATGATGTCTTGTTGGCATCATTGAAAACTGTTGACCCCTTCTCTCTTGCAGGAAATTAGCCTATGCTTATGTATACTATCATTGTCCTTTTGAATTTGGTGCTGATACTGTTATATGGAATAGGTTTTTGGATTATGGAAATGGATATTCTTTAATGGATGACGGCTGAATTAGGAATGACGGACTAGACGCTAGTAATTACCCTAATTTGGGCACAACCTCTATTCAGCGCGGCAAAAAAAATTGGGGCAGGGAAAACGCACCCAAATTAGTGAAAATACGGATTCTGACAAAGTAGGTAAGCTTTTACTAAAATATGACGCTTAATTGACATAATCTGAAGCCCTGGTTACTATATCTTCTGCGTGAAAACCCCAGGTTGGAAGTTCAGTTGGGGCGG
Organism: Hanleya hanleyi; assembly: GCA_036873755.1. Taxonomy (NCBI): domain Eukaryota; kingdom Metazoa; phylum Mollusca; class Polyplacophora; order Lepidopleurida; family Hanleyidae; genus Hanleya; species Hanleya hanleyi. The sequence goes on along the minus strand of JAVTVY010043417.1, from coordinate 138,051 downwards.
GCCACCATGACAATTTTGCTGGCTCTAGGGGGTTAAACTGACTATTTCTTTACTCTCTGACCCATGTATACTTTTTCATAACCCAAATTTGTTAAAAATAACAAGCTGAGGTCATTTCTACTATGCTTTGAGGTGCCTTCAATTCATGAGAGACTTTTTCATACCTACAGTGCAGAGAGTGAATATGGCTCGTGAATAAAGATCTCTGGCTACAGCCTTGGCATATGATTAAATGTTTACAAATATATTTCTTGCTGTCATGTTTGTTTGACTACACAAGACAACTTTTCATCATGATTCACATTCAAAATTCTTTATAGAAGAGGGCTGGTTACCGTACAGGATTCGGAAATGACACTAGGAATTTATGGCCAATATTATTCTGAGTATGTTTATTTCATCAGTCAAGGTACCTATTTCCTGTTAAAAACCTGTGCAGGCTAGCTCAGTTCACAGTAGGTTCCAATTTATGATGAAAGCCTACTTGTACATGTATATTACATTGTTTTGAAGTCTGGCCCCCAAAACTGGGTCAGTTGCATTGCTGTGTTGCATTGCTGAAGAGGGTCTCAAGGAGGGAGAACATTCAAATTCATTTACCAAAATTCCCTTTTAAACACAGTGAAAACAAAGAAATGAGGAAAGTGAAGAGGTACATGTAATTGGAAATGCAGTATACAAAAAATATACATTAATAATGACCAAACAAGCCATTTCACGTCAAAAAAATGTAAAATACACAGACAAAAATTCAACCAACATTTTCCTCTTAAAGTCTCTGATTTAGCAGACGACAGTCTCTGGTCTAGCAGACGACCTACTTTGAACTAGAATCAGCAAACCCTCAAAACAACAACTGAGCACTTAAAAAACATCAAGACACATCTACTATATTCTGCTTATGTAAAAGAACAACAAAAATAATTCAAAAGACAAAAAAAACGGTTATCAAGAAGAAAAAGCTTCAGAACTATTTCTTTCAGGGCAAGAACTTTGTTTTGTGCAAGAGTAAACCGGGCACTTCCTGTTACAAGAGTTACAGCTCCCCTATATATATCTGGATGACCCTTGGGTCATCAGACCCTAACGGGTCTACATCGATATGTGAAACCTGTCAACCTTATCCTTGATAGAACTAATAGGAACAGCTTAACGTCATATACATTATGAACGTCACTAACCTGCTTGGGTATAGATCTTGAAATGAGGAAACCAGTAGGCTTTTGAAAGGCATGATCTTGTTGTTTTCTTTTCAATTCAAAACAATTAGCCATTAAATGGCCTTCCCTCTTACAATAATTGCAAACGGGAGATTTATTTTGAGTGTTGAATGTGGGTGACTGAGACTTTGTGTTTGACCTTTGAACTTTATAACTGGGGTTAAAAGTTTTAGGCCCTGAGAAACTGGGTTTGTTCTGGAATGGATTAGACTGGAATGAACTTGGCCTATCAGCATTGACAAATGATAATTTGTGTGTCAGAGCGTATTCGTCAGCAAAACGTGCTGCCTGATGTAAAGGGATGGCATTCTTTTCATCAAGAAATGTTCTAATATCACCATGGATACACCTTTTAAATTCCTCTACCAGCATAAGCTGTCTAAGGCTTTCAAATTGGTTGTCAATTTTAACCGAGGCACACCACCTATCAAATAACTGCTCTTTGGAACGAGCAAATTCTACATGAGTCTGAGAGTTTTCCTTTTCACAACTACGAAACTTTTGTCTATAGGCTTCAGAAACTAATTCATAACCTTTAAGGATTAAATCCTTCACTATATCATAATTTGATGCATGCTCTACCGTCCGTTAAGTGTAAACGTCCCTTGCCTTTCCGATCAAAACATTTTGAAGAAGTAAACTCCAATTTTCTTTTGGCCAGTTTAAATTTTCAGCAATTTTCTCAAAATGCAGAAAATACTTAGCAACTTCTTTTTCCTCAAATGGTGGGACGAGACGTATTTGACGAGCCGCATCAAATCTTGATTGTGATTGTACAGGTGCATGTGCAGGAGGAATTGTTTGCGACTGTAATTCCATATGCTTCATTTCTAACTGAAACTTCCTTTCTTTCCTTTCTCTCTCTATAATTCTCTGTCTTTTTCTAACTTTTCTCTCTCTAATTCTTTGTCTTTTTCTAACTTTTCTCTCTCTAACTGAAAGTGTCATTCTCTCTTTCTTTTCTCTTTTTCTAATTCTAATTTCTTTAATTCCAGCTGATTTTGCAATTCTAATTTCATTATTTCCAAATCATCAGCTGTTTCCTCAGTTAAATCAAAATCACTTTCATCCCACAGCTGTTTGCTAACAAAATGTTTAATAATGAGTTTCTTAATTTCTTGCTTTCTCCAAGATGTTTTAACTTTAATTTGTAGGAATTTACACAGCGCGCACAAATTCTCTTTGTGTAGTTCGTTAAATACCTCCTGACTAGGCTCTGAAGCAAACTGTGCTGGTTCAAATGTCATGTTAATAGCGTACTCCCTGACTTCACAAATTTAGACAATGTATCAATTTAGAACTATGTTGCAATTACAAGCGTCTAGTCCGTCATTCATAATCCAGCCGTCGTCCATTAGAGAATATCCGCGTCCATAATCCAAAGACCTATTCCATATTCCATATAACAGTATTAGCACCAAATTCAAAAAGACAATCATAGTATACATAAACATAGGCTTGTTTCCTGCTAGAGAGAAGCGGTCAACAGTTTTCAATGATGCCGGCAAGACATCATGATGTTCCAAAAATATCAAATCCGTATCGCTGATCAGTATTCTTAATCCATAATATTCGTTATAGAGTCGTCATCTAAAAAAAGATGTATCTCAGCCACGCTTTGATTGTGACTGTTCATATGAGTACCAGCTTATGGTATTATAGCTGCCAGCTGATCAGCTGCCAGCTATAATATAAACGTTTATTTCATCAGTCAAGGTACCTATTTCCTGTTAAAAACCTGTGCAGGCTAGCTCAGTTCACAGTAGGCTCCAACTTATGATGAAAGCCTACTTGTACATGTATATTACATTGTTTTGAAGTCTGGCCCCCAAAACTGGGTCAGTTGCATTGCTGTGTTGCATTGCTGAAGAGGGTCTCAAGGAGGGAGAACATTCAAATTCATTTACCAAAATTCCCTTTTAAACACAGTGAAAACAAAGAAATGAGGAAAGTGAAGAGGTACATGTAATTGGAAATGCAGTATACAAAAAATATACATTAATAATGACCAAACAAGCCATTTCACGTCAAAAAAAATGTGAAATACACAGACAAAAATTTTCCTCTTAAAGTCCCTGATTTAGCAGACGACAGTCTCTGGTCTAGCAGACGACCTACTTTGAACTAGAATCAGCAAACCCTCAAAACAACAACTGAGCGCTTAAAAAACATCAAGACACATCTACTATATTCTGCTTATGTAAAAGAACAACAAAAATAATTCAAAAGACAAAAAAAACGGTTATCAAGAAGAAAAAGCTTCAGAACTATTTCTTTCAGGGCAAGAACTTTGTTTTGTGCAAGAGTAAACCAGGCACTTCCTGTTACAAGAGTTACAGCTCCCCTATACCCAGACCCTAACGGGTCTACATCGATATATGAAACCTGTCAACCTTATCCTTGATAGAACTAATAGGAACATCTTAACGTCATATACATTATGAACGTCACTAACCTGCTTGGGTATAGATCTTGAAATGAGGAAACCAGTAGGCTTTTGAAAGGCATGATCTTGTTGTTTTCTTTTCAATTCAAAACAATTAGCCATTAAATGGCCTTCCCTCTTACAATAATTGCAAACGGGAGATTTATTTTGAGTGTTGAATGTGGGTGACTGAGACTTTGTGTTTGACCTTTGAACTTTATAACTGGGGTTAAAAGTTTTAGGCCCTGAGAAACTGGGTTTGTTCTGGAATGGATTAGACTGGAATGAACTTGGTCTATCAGCATTGACAAATGATAATTTGTGTTACAAGCGTCTAGTCCGTCATTCATAATCCAGCCGTCGTCCATTAGAGAATATCCGCGTCCATAATCCAAAGACCTATTCCATTTTCCATATAACAGTATTAGCACCAAATTCAAAAAGACAATCATAGTATACATAAACATAGGCTTGTTTCCTGCAAGAGAGAAGCGGTCAACAGTTTTCAATGATGCCGGCAAGACATCATGATGTTCCAAAAATATCAAATCCGTATCGCTGATCAGTATTCTTAATCCATAATATTCGTTGTAAAGTCGTCATCTAAAGAATGATGTATCTCAGTCACGCTTTGATTGTGACTGTTCATATGAGTACCGTGAAGTTCTTGAAGTACATGGGTTTATACGGCCCCCAGCCCCGGGTTAAGCGGAATTAGACACAAGTTACGAAACGTAGCGCCATAGATCTTGCACGCTACGTTCGTATTTTGCTATCAGCATGCGATATGTATCGCCAAATTTGAGAAACTTTGAGTGGAGGCGCTTGGTGGAATAGCCCTGTTTTATAAGTTTCTGCAACAATATTTTGTGACGTTGATTAAAATCATCACATTTAACACAGGATCTAGCAAATGCTACTAAGCGACATATGTATACGCCATATGCAGGTCCCACTGGAATATTACTATCCAGAAAGGGATAGTTTACGATGTCGAAATTGTAATCATCCCTTTTGTCATAAAGTCGACGAGAGAGAATGCCCGCTTCATTTTTATAGAGATAGAGATCTAAATAAGATGTGCCTGTAGGGCTATCTGTAGTTTCCTTCAAATCCAGTGAAGGTGGATATATATCCTTCACTGCGTCATTTATATAGCGATTATCCACAGCGAGAAGATCGTCTATATAGCGTTTGGTGAATGAGAAGGAACGGGCTTTGAATGGATCGGTTTTTGAAAGCGCCTGCATATAGTCATATTCATAAGAGAACAGATACAGGTCAGCCAACAGGGGTGCACAATTAGTACCCATTGGAATACCTATATGCTGCTGATATATTGTGTTGCCAAATTTCACATAGATATTTTTAATGAGAAATTCAAGCAACTCTATAAACAAAGAAACATCCCATGAATGATATCTCTTGTATGTAGTCGAGCTAAAGAATGCTTTATGGCTTCCGACATTAATATATCTACGATCAGTTTTCTTGAACACAGATACTATTAATGAACTTATACGATCAATAAGGTCCTGGTGAGGGATTGTAGTATAGAGAGTCGAGAAATCCCATGTGGATACATGTCTGTACGGTATGTGACCTTTAGCATCAAGTTCTTCCGTAAGACATTTTGAGTTTTTCAATATCCACATACATTCAACGCCAGAGTTCTTAGAAATAGTGGCGCAATACCTTTCCCAAAATGCTTTTACCTCCTGAAGGGCCCTCGTCAATAGGGTTGAAAGAAGCTTGGTGGTGCAGCTTCTAGAACCAGCTATGAATCTAGCTTTGTATGGTGATTTATGCATTTTGGGAGTCCAGTATATTTTTGGTATGTCGTTATGATTGGTTGGAAGACAAATACCTCTTTCCCTGAGAAACTTTTTGTGATTGTTAAATAAATCTTCCAGAGTAAATGCAGTTTGGGAGTAAGTAGACGTATTTGATGAAGATATGTCTACACTCAATTCTTTAACCAGCACCTGGTAATAGTAATATTTACATATGAATATTATATTATTCGGAGCTTTGTCTGCTGGGACTATGACGAATTTACTCTGGAGATTTGCTAGAACTTCTTGCGAATTGAGGTTTCTCAGTACTTGTTTTGCTTGGGGAAGAGTACTTCTGTCAATATGGCGGATTGTTTCAACAACCTTGCTCTTGGTGAGGTCCAGCCAATCAGCGAGTACTGTAGGTTCAACTTTTTTTCGCTTAGACCAATCAATAACGTACTGAGCGTATTCGTCAGCAAAACGTGCTGCCTGATGTAAAGGGATGGCATTCTTTTCATCAAGAAATGTTCTAATATCACCATGGATACACCTTTTAAATTCCTCTACCAGCATAAGCTGTCTAAGGCTTTCAAATTGGTTGTTAATTTTAACCGAGGCACACCACCTATCAAATAACTGCTCTTTGGAACGAGCAAATTCTACATGAGTCTGAGAGTTTTCCTTTTCACAACTACGAAACTTTTGTCTGTAGGCTTCAGGAACTAATTCATAACCTTTAAGGATTAAATCCTTCACTATATCATAATTTGATGCATGCTCTACCGTCCGTTAAGTGTAAACGTCCCTTGCCTTTCCGATCAAAACATTTTGAAGAAGTAAACTCCAATTTTCTTTTGGCCAGTTTAAATTTTCAGCAATTTTCTCAAAATGCAGAAAATACTTAGCAACTTCTTTTTCCTCAAATGGTGGGACGAGACGTATTTGACGAGCCGCATCAAATCTTGATTGTGATTGTACAGGTGCATGTGCAGGAGGAATTGTTTGCGACTGTAATTCCATATGCTTCATTTCTAACTGAAACTTCCTTTCTTTCCTTTCTCTCTCTATAATTCTCTGTCTTTTTCTAACTTTTCTCTCTCTAATTCTTTGTCTTTTTCTAACTTTTCTCTCTCTAACTGAAAGTGTCATTCTTTCTTTCTTTTCTCTTTTTCTAATTCTAATTTCTTTAATTCCAGCTGATTTTGCAATTCTAATGTCATTATTTCCAAATCATCAGCTGTTTCCTCAGTTAAATCAAAATCACTTTCATCCCACAGCTGTTTGCTAACAAAATGTTTAATAATGAGTTTCTTAATTTCTTGCTTTCTCCAAGATGTTTTAACTTTAATTTGTAGGAATTTACACAGCGCGCACAAATTCTCTTTGTGTAGTTCGTTAAATACCTCCTGACTAGGCTCTGAAGCAAACTGTGCTGGTTCAAATGTCATGTTAATAGCGTACTCCCTGACTTCACAAATTTAGACAATGTATCAATTTAGAACTATGTTGCAAAGCTGATCAGCTGGCAGCTATAATATAAACAAAGCTCCCGGACAGGCCCCTAATTTCTGTCACGTCAAATTTACGATAACAGAAAAACGTAACAGAAAAGGTTTATGAAGTCAAGGATTAACAATCAAATATATATTTACAATACTAAAATCATATACAAATTAAGTAAGGTCAATACAACAATTAAATGTGAAATATAGTCTTACTGTTCGATGCTATACCGATGTATAGTTCACCGTCCGTGTTGACCTGCACAAATCTCTTTTTTGTATTTTGGTAGTCCAACACTGCTCGGTTGTTTAAGTCACAGTAACTGTCCAATTTCCGACAGTTCAATCACGTAGATTACACAGCAGCCAAAAGTCAATTCACAGGATTATACGATCCAGGTAACACAGTATAATGCAACCACATAAAGCCAGTTTGAATTCCCTTCCCGAATAACTGAATGTTACGCTATTTATACTTTGTGCGGCATTCCAGTACATTCTACCAAATCATATGCATTACATCATCATCTGGCCTAGATACAATTTATAATAATCTTCTACAAAGATCGAAGTGATTAACCCACGTAAACAAGCTTGCGTCATATATTCTAAAAGCATCCTGTCTAATAATAGACTACAATACCATGACAAGTGTATCATTCAAACGTTACTATAAACGTAGATCTATAAGGTTCACTGCTGACAGTGGCCCAAATGGATACCAAATTACTATATTTATAAGTGTTCCCAAGACGTGGAAATATCACAAATTACAACTGAAGCAAAATTAAAGCCAACTGAGTAATTGGTAAATGGTAATTCACAAGCAGAACCATGATAACCTTATTTAGCCCAATCGGGCTGAGGAGTAAAAAGACACCCACTCGCAAGCACATCAAATTTAATTTATTGTTCGTGTGGGTGAAATATTTTCTTCGACAATTTAAATCGGTTGGGTAGCTTGTTTGCTTGTCACACAAGAAGTGCACAGTAATCCGACCCATTTCATTTGCACTCAACAAATACCTCCAATATCTGCAATACGCGGATAATTTATTATATGTCGATACAAGTACTGAACTTCTTAGGCCTATTCTCCCATTGTCAGAGTTTGTGACCTCTTGAAAGTCGGTATATTTGACAGAAGGCGGTATATTTGACAGAAGGCGGTATATTTGACAGAAGGCGGTATATTTGACAGAAGGCGGTATATTTGACAGAAGGCGGTATATTTGACAGAAGGCGGTATATTTGACAGAAGGCGGTATATTTGACAGAAGGCGGTATATTTGACAGAAGTCGGTATATATGACAGAAGGCGGTATATTTGACAGAAGGCGGTATATTTGACAGAAGTCGGTATATATGACAGAAGGCGGTATATTTGACAGAAGGCGGTATATTTGACAGAAGGCGGTATATTTGACAGAAGGCGGTATATTTGACAGAAGGCGGTATATTTGACAGAAGGCGGTACCGGTACATGTATCTGTTGTCACGAGAATGCTTGGGCCCTACCTGGCATTAAACGCTAGTCAATTGTTAAAAGTGTACATTATTTTTCACGAATGTATAGCAAGTGTACATTCTTTTTCTGGAAAGAAACGCGGGCAAGGCTTTGGTGTAAGACCTACCATTGAAAAGGTAATATCCTGGACAATACAACTTGCAGCAGATCCTTTGTCAATTATATTTCGTGAGTCTTGAACCAAATCGGTGCCCAAACGGGTCCGTCAGGTAACGCATGTAAGAAGACACGAACCACTAGTAAATGGAGCAATAGATTACTCGATGTCGGTCTCCTGAAATGTACAAATGACAAACCCAAACAGCACTGCAACAAGCGAATTCGACTTATTTAATTCAGCCGGAACTAACAGGTGGAACTAAGTAATGTTCTGTGGGAAAACAAAAGTAGACGAGCGAAAAAAAACACAACCCAGAAAGATATCATGCCGAATACAATATAATAAATGTGCAAATTGCATATACATGTAGGAGTGGCATAAACCTTTAACTCCGAATAGCAGTCCGAGAAGTGTTCCATTTATTTATGTTAACGTTTATTGTGACATGTGGGTATCGAATGAGTCGTCCAGTCGCGGACTGTAGTTTCTCTGAATCCGATCACGATTTCTTTTTGTGAGCGTTACATTATATGCCTTCTGATATACATACATTAAAACGGCGACTGCCGCAAATATGCTTCTAATCTATAGTTGTCGCCTGCTGGACATTGGTTGCAGACTAAGCAATCAAAATGTGACGCGTCTGTATATGGTAACACAATAATTTTCTGCCGTACGTATATGTGTGGGTACAAATGAAATGTGTACCGGTAAACGTGAATTCCTGTCAGACATTCCGTTAATTATGGGCCTGGTATGAGATCATGCGTATGGACATAGGGATATGTAATTTGCATGTCTGCATGTTTTGCTTCATATGCGTTTCACGTAATGTAGATTGTGACACGTATATATCAATTATATATATGTTTTTGTTACAAACCTTTGTAACGATAACGTGAGAGATACGGACCAGTCAAACGGGTTGTGGAAGTTTTGTTTCGTGTGCAAATGCGTAAATTCCTTCCCATGTGATGGACTGTCCATCATGTAGGACGCTGTCAATCGAGTACAGGGTGCGTACTCGGCCCTTTGCAGTTCTTGTTCGAATGGTTCTACACATGTAATTACCTGGGCCTATATCATGGCAATTTGTTCGCTTTGACATAGCTAATTTCATTCTTCGTGTAAGACGAAGAAGTAAATATCGTTGGACTAACGTTTAAGTCGGAGAAAGACCTCGTAACTGTACATTCGTGAAAAAGAATCGAATGTACAGTTACTCGGCCTTTCTCATTTACGGAATGAATGTGTCTGCTATGTCATGCGTACCGGCTCAACGCGATAATGCGACGAGCGAGAATGCGCCAAACAGTCGATTCTCGCTCTTCGCTCCGTCGCGTTTTTATTTGCAGGTTGTCCACGCGAGGGAGAGAGAATGCGACTGAGCGAGAATGCGCCAAATTGGTTGATTCTCGCGTTCTCGCATTCTTCCCTTGTCACTCAATCGCGTTTTCTAGGTGCAAGAATGCCAGAACGCGTGTGTTCATAATCGCTTTCCACAGTCGCCGGACGTTGAAGTGTCGCCTTCGTATATTTCCCCCGTTTTGGTATGAATTCGTTAATATATCTAAAATATGACACATTCAAAAAGATATTTCGATGTAATATCTAGGCCGATAAGGTGACATTGAAAACATCGGATTAGTTTTAGCTTAATTTGTCATATTCTTATATATTAAAATTACATGTTTGCTCTAGTGAAATCCATAATCTTATAACGAGAGGCAAGATGTTCGACTCATTGAGTGACGACTAATAATCTGTTTATTGTTGTAATTTCAATACTTAATTCTGCAATTTTATAAAGAAAATCGCTTATATCAAGTCTAGTTTTCCCTCAAAAAAATATATGTTCATATACTTAATGGTTGATTTCCACTGAGAGGGCCTCCCGGTGTTTCTCAACATCAAGCGCCACTCGCCCCACTTACCAAAATATTATAAGAAACAATTTCTAACAAATATATGATTTGAAATGATGAGTAATATATACTCACCCGAACATAGTCCAAGAATTATACTACACCCCAAATAAGAGGCAAAGGCAGTACATTGCATTATGAGTGCAATGTCAACACCAGCAACCACGAGAGCGCATGCGTATATAACAAGACTGTGCACTGCCGGATGGTTGGCTATGCAACCGGCGAGGACTCTCCCGGCGATGTTTGCAGCACCCAAGGCCGAAATGAGCAGTGACGCTTGTGTTCTTGGTATGTTTTTGGACACTACAAGATCCGGTAAATATGTCATCACGGGTGCCTGAGCTGTAAGATAAACGTAACGTGAAATAGTAAGATTTTAATAGACATTTCATTTCCAGGACCCAGGATTATCGTACACGATCATAGATTATCAGATCTATCTAGGCGCATTGGAGCTACAATACTTCTCGGGAAGAGAATGTTTATTATGTGATTGGTTTTGGCAATAGTCCAATTCGGAAAGGGTTGTATCTCCCTTGTTTCAATAGGGGCGTGTTGGTACAGAGAACTTCCGGTAAGTACCAAAGGCCTTCACAATCAATTATAGTAATTAAATGTTATATTTTTTTTAGAAAATTAACTTTCCAATTTACACGCATACAGGATATATCGGTTCGTGTGTAGAAAATATAAACAGATTAGTTTTCAAACAAATATTCTGGAATAGTTTATCGAAAAAGTATTCAAAATAATTGCGGGTGCCTTTGGTAAAAGTGAAAGCGAGGCAACTACTTCTCGGAAGCAGATAGTCACACCTCTAACCTTAAATTATTCAAGGGGAGATCAGACACTTTCCGGAAAGGGCTATTGACATCCGGTATTTATCATGGCACATGAGTGAATTATGACGATAAAAATGCTTCCTTCTTTATGCCCATTGCATAAACGCCAGTCGTTTTGAAATTGTGATAAATTTCAAGATTTGCTACCAACATCAGGGCATGCATCAAGTTGACATGCTCGGTAAACAGGATATCCATACCCGTCCATAATACGTTCAGATAAATCTACGTTTGTATTTCTTTTCTATTCGTTTAACGCTCCAATAATTCGTTCTACTATCAATAAATATGCATGGAGCATATCATCCATCATGGACCTTTGTCTAGTGATGAACAGCATTTAAATTTGCTCTTCTGTCATTCGAAAATACCAAACATGGGCCATATTCGATAACATGCCAATTAATATTGAAGCCAATTGCATCAGTACCCGTGAATCCAACAGTCTAATCTGATGTTAAAATCCATTTGATTTGAGTGAATTTTCAGTCATCAAAACTTGGGAGCTGTGTACTGAACGGAGGATGATTATTCATTTCGGAATAAATTTTGGACAACAGCTATTCTAAAAGTGGCAAATAAACTTTCTTTATCTGATAAGCTACCATTTTGTATTAAGATTCCAGGATCCATAACAAGCTTACATATTTTTTTTTTCGCATAACATAAAAATTCATAATGAATTCCATAGGTTGGTGAAATAAAAGTGACAATTAATTTTCTTACTTCAATAACAATTAAAAACTTAGACTGGGTTATAATTACAACACATATAAGGGAAGTGGGGAGAGGTGCCGACATACTGACTGCGTCATATGACTTCACAGAATAGTCTTCTGGTAAACCTATTCTAAAGCACATACCAAGAATCTAACGATTCGAGATATGTGTTGTATCTCAGGTACGCTTTTATTGTACCTGTTCATGTGGCAACTTGAATGATATGACCACACGGCCCCTAGTACCGGCATAAGCGGTATTAGAATGTAAAAATTACAACACATATAAGGGAAGTGTCATACAACTTGGTCGAAGATACTCCCGGTCATAAATTGAAGAAAATCGCTTCTTTTTTAGTTTTTGCTCGTATTCTCCGGTTTTATTGCCATGTTGTTTAGATTGGGATTCCATTAACTTCTATACACAGCCAGAAAAAGGTGATACTTATCACCCTACCAAAAAAGGTGATCAGTTAGAGCCATCACCCTTTTCCACCGTCACATTAAAAGGGTGATGGCTACCCTAAAAAGGTGATCAGCAATGACTGACCTAAAAGGGTGACGATCTCAGTCATCGCCCTTTCTCATCAACTTTAAAGGGTGATGACCAAGCATCATCACCATTAAAAGGTGATGAGCCATGGGTAGGCTGTTGAGTTAAAAGACATGACATTTGGGCACAATGCTACGGAGCCGTAAAAGTGACATGGAAAAAAAAATTATCTCGGGCCCCGAATTATTATCTCGGAAGCCCGAGATAATTATCTCGCCCGATACTGGGTTATGAGCCCGAACTAATTATCTCGCGTCCCGACTTCTTTATCTGGGGACCCGAGATAATTGACCAATGGAATTGAAGGATCATTCCGCCATTTTACCGACTGTTGTGTTACGTCCCTGAAGTTATTTCCTTATTCCTTATTCCCGTTTCGATATTCTAAATCGCGCTATGTGAAGGTAGTAACCTTCATGAAGATCGATATATTCCGACAACAATTATGTCTTTCATAACACGAATGGAACCATGATTTCCCAAATAATTTTTCCTCGCTATGAATATAATTGTGAGTAGAATACTTCAAATTGTCTGCGTTAACCCTACCAGGCCTATTTTATTTCACACCACATTAATATTTACTAATTATCATTGAGTTTTTGTGGAGAAATTGCATAAATAAACTAGAAGTAACAGCATCAGTGAGTATGCCCCTTCTGGAGAAGCATATTTGATGGGATGTGGATTAATTATCACTGAAGGTGATACATGCCCCCGTCTAAAGAGTAAAAGTTGATCATGAAATAGTATTGTAGTGGATAATCATTACTGGTATTTTTTTTAAAAGATGTATGGAGGATATTTGGGGTAGGCACATGCATGGAATATGCCTGTCCACCAGCTGACAGCTGACGTTGCACGGACAAATTTGTGGTATTGCATGGGGTATGGCAAGATCTTGACTTTTGTTTTGCATTTCTAATGGGTTGAGGGTAGCTGTTTTGGAAGTATAATACCCTCATACCTTGTACAAATGTGAAGAAGTTATGCTGACTATGAACGATGGTCTATGTTTGTGGATGATTTATTGCAGTTATACATATTACAGTAGTTAACAAACATATGTTATGAAAGGAGGATGTAGAGGGGTAGAAAAATTCTGACTCAGGGGAAGTAACCCAAGTTAGATCTATTTTCTACAAAGAATAACCCTGCTTATCTTCCCTGTGACTTACAAGTGAAAGCGTCAACGCGTTGGATGTTTATCACCTGGAAACCCCATCTGGTACATGTAAATGTATTAACCCAGTGTATGACCATTTAACGCCAAGTGGTGACTCCACCTGCGGATTTTCTCGAGACGCAATCCCATTCAAGGTCTTATGGCTGTACACCAGTGAGAAAAAATTCAAGTCAAAGCATCAAACCACTGGAGATTTATCGCCCGGAAACCCCATCTTGTACATGTAAACCTAGCCTAGAACCATTTAACACTATGTGGTGGCGCCATCTGTAGGCGGATTTTCTCAGTGAACAAAATTTCAATGGAAAGTGTCAACCCATTATAGATTTATCTCCCGGAAACCCCATCTTGTACATGTATTAACCTAGCCAGTAGGACCATTTAACACTGAGTGGTGGCGCCACCTGTAGGCGGATTTTCTCGAAACGCAATCCCGTTCAAGGTCTTATGGCTGTAAACCAATGAACAAAATTTCAATGGAAAGCGACGACCCATTATAGATTTATCGCCCGGAAACCTCATCTTGTACATGTATTAACCTAACCAATAGGCTCATTTAACGCCAAGTGGTGGCGCCACCTGCACGCGAATTTTCTCGAAACGCAATCCCATTCAAGGTCTTATGGCAGTACATCAGTGAGAAAAATTTCAAGTCAAAGCATCAAACCACTGGAGATTTATCGCCCGGAAACCCCAACTTGTACATGTATTAACCTAGCCTAGGCCCATTTAACACCATGTGGTGGCGCCACCTGTACGCGGATTTTCTCTAAACGCAATCCCATTCAAGGTCTTATGGCTGTAAACCAATGAACAAAATTTCACTGGAAAGTGTCAACCCCTTATAGATTTATCGTCCGGAAATCCCATCGTGTATTAACCTAGCCAGTAGGCTCATTTAACGCCACGTGGTGGCGCCACCTGCAAGCGGACTTTCTCGAAACGCAATTTCATACAAGGTCTCATTGCTGTACATCAGTGAGAAAATTTCAAGTCAAGGCATCAAAGCACTGAAGATTTATCGCCCGGAAACCCCATCTTGTACATGTATTAACCCAGGCTAGGACCATTTAACACTATGTGGTGGCGCCACCTGTAGATGGAATTTCTCGAAAACGTAATCCCATTCAAGGTCTTATGGCTGTAAACCAGTGAACAAACTTTCACTAGAAAGCGTCAACCCATTATAGATTTACCGTCCGGAAACCCCATCTAGTAGATGTATTAACCTAGCCAGTAGGCTCATTTAACGCCAAGTGGTGGCACCACCTGCAAGCGGAGTTTCTCGAAACGCAATCCTATTCAAGGTCTTATGGCTGTACACCAGTGAGAAAAATTTCAAATCAAAGCATCAAACCACTGGAGATTTATCGCCCGGAAACCCCATCTTGTACATGTATTAACCTAGGCTAGGACCATTTAACACTATGTGATGGCGCCACCTGTAGGCGGATTTTCTCGAAACGCAATCCCATTCAGGTCTTATGGCTGTAAGCCAATGAACAAAATTTCAATGGAAAGCGTCAACCCATTATAGATTTATCGCCCGGAAACCCCATCTTGTACATGTATTAACCTAGCCAGTAGGCTCATTTAAACGCCAAGTGGTGGCGCCACCTGCAAGCGGATTTTCTCGAAACGCAATCCCATTCAAGATCTTATGGCTGTACATCAGTGAGAAAAATTTCAAGTCAAAGCATCAAACCACTGGAGATTTATCGCCCGGAAACCCCATCTTGTACATGTATTAACCTAGCCTAGGCCCATTTAACACCATGTGGTGGCGCCACCTGTGCGCGGATTTTCTCGAAACGCATTCCCATTCAAGGTCTTATGGATGTACACCAGTGAACAAAATTTCAAGTGAAAGCGTCCATCCATTGGAGATTTATTGCCCGGAAACTTCGGACGTACGGAAGGACGGACAGACCAAACGTCATATGCCCCCCTCACCCCATATAAATATTGGCGGGGGCATAAAAAAAAATCGAAAAATAATGCCGTTTTTGAAGATGACGTCACTGTGACGTCATCAAAGCCGCCATCTTGGATTTTGTTTTTTTACATTTTCTGGTAGAGCTTGACCCATGAGTATAGTGAGGTAAGTTTCAGCCCTCCAGCTCAAGGGAAAGAAAAATAATTAGGAGGGGAGGCAATGACCCCCACCCAGGCCTGGATAGGTCCCAAAAAGCCCAGTCCAGATAGGGTTAAGATCATTTCTGAAGGGTCGTAGTAAAATCGGTGTACATTCCACAATATTTTGCTAGCCACTTCTAGAGTGATCTAGATATCTTCCAATAAACTTATCTATCCTTCTGGCCATTTTAGGTGTTTAAAGCGGGGCCACCATGCCCACCGAGCCAGCATTAAATGGATATCATCTCGATATGGTGCATTTACAGCAACTGTATTTGTTGGTCCTATTCCTTCATAAATCTGTTTATGCCACTTTTAGAGTGGTCTAGATATCTTCCTAACAAATATATCTAGAAATTCGTCTAGAAATCCGTTTGGTGCCACTTTAAGAAAAAATGGCACAAAACAGATTTCTGGATGATTATAGGACCAACAGATACAATCGATGTAAATTGACCACATCGGGCTTCAATCAATTTAGCGCTGGCTCGGAGGGTATGTTGTCCACAATTTGAACACCTAAAAATGGGTCAAGAAGATAGATAAATTTATCGGGAAGTTATAAAGACAAATCTTAAAGTGGCACAAAATGGATTTCTGGATGAATAGGACCAACAAATACAGTCGGCGTAAATTGACCATATCGAGATAATATTCATTTAGCGCTGGCTCGAAAGGTATGGCGGTCCCGATTTTAACCCCTAAGAAAGGGTCAGAAAGAAAAGATAAGTTTATTAGGAAGATATCTAGACCACTCTTAAAGTGGCTAGCAAAATATTGTGGAATGTACACGGATTTTATTACGACCCTTTAGAAATGATCTTAACGGCACACATTTTGAAGTATTCTACTCACAATTATATTCATAGCGAGGGAAAATTATTGGGGAAATCATGGTTCAATTCGTGTTATGAAAAACATAATGGTTGTCGAAAAATATCGATTTTCCTGGAGGTTACTACTTGCACATAGCTCGCTTTATAATATCGAAACGGGAATAAGGAAATAACATCAGCGACGTAACAGAACAGTCGATAAAATGGCGTACTGACCCTTCAATTCCATTGGTCAATTATCTCGGGCCCCGAGATAATCATCTAGGGATCCCGAGATAATAATTGGAAACCCGAGATAATGAAGTCGGACCCCGCGATAATAAGCCGGGGCCCCAGATAATTAAGTCGGACCCCGAGATAATATCACGGCATCCCGAGATCATACGTCGGGGCCCGAAATAAAAAAAAAAATTGTTTTTTGTTTTTTGTTTTTTTTTTTGCACGTCACTTTTACGGCTCCGTATTATTGGGAGCCCGATATAATGGCCCGAGGTAATTTTTTTTTTTTTTTTGATGAATACTTTAGACGTTATTAGCACGATTGGTTGGTTGGTTGTTTGAAGTTTAGCGTCGCACCTAACCTTATTGGTCGGCGGCGATGACCCAAACAACCATACCCCAGCAAAGCCCTAACCCTAACAAAAACCTAACGAAAACTACAAAAAAAAATTGAATTTCCAATTTTCAAAATTAGGCTTGCAAACATTGATCACAATGGATCGTCAGAGAGCCTAATTTGTTTGGCACTTTAATCTACCTCCTGAGCCAGACAAACATGGTAGAAACCATGCTGCCCTATTGGAGGGCCGTTATTAGCACGAATATTTAAAGGCTAAATTTTGCAATGGACAGAAGAACAAAAATGTCACCACATTCAAATTCTCTGAATGAAGAGCTTTCAGAAAATATTTTTCAGAAATTCGTTTAGATAAGATAAGTTTATTAGGAAGATATCTAGACCACTCTTAAAGTGGCTAGCAAAATATTGTGGAATGTACACGGATTTTATTACGACCCTTTAGAAATGATCTTAACGGCACACATTTTGAAGTATTCTACTCACAATTATATTCATAGCGAGGGAAAATTATTGGGGAAATCATGGTTCAATTCGTGTTATGAAAAACATAATGGTTGTCGAAAAATATCGATTTTCCTGGAGGTTACTACTTGCACATAGCTCGCTTTATAATATCGAAACGGGAATAAGGAAATAACATCAGCGACGTAACAGAACAGTCGATAAAATGGCGTACTGACCCTTCAATTCCATTGGTCAATTATCTCGGGCCCCGAGATAATCATCTAGGGATCCCGAGATAATAATTGGAAACCCGAGATAATGAAGTCGGACCCCGCGATAATAAGCCGGGGCCCCAGATAATTAAGTCGGACCCCGAGATAATATCACGGCATCCCGAGATCATACCTCGGGGCCCGAAATAAAAAAAAAAATTGTTTTTTGTTTTTTGTTTTTTTTTTTGCACGTCACTTTTACGGCTCCGTATTATTGGGAGCCCGATATAATGGCCCGAGGTAATTTTTTTTTTTTTTTTTTGATGAATACTTTAGACGTTATTAGCACGATTGGTTGGTTGGTTGTTTGAAGTTTAGCGTCGCACCTAACCTTATTGGTCGGCGGCGATGACCCAAACAACCATACCCCAGCAAAGCCCTAACCCTAACAAAAACCTAACGAAAACTACAAAAAAAAATTGAATTTCCAATTTTCAAAATTAGGCTTGCAAACATTGATCACAATGGATCGTCAGAGAGCCTAATTTGTTTGGCACTTTAATCTACCTCCTGAGCCAGACAAACATGGTAGAAACCATGCTGCTCTATTGGAGGGCCGTTATTAGCACGAATATTTAAAGGCTAAATTTTGCAATGGACAGAAGAACAAAAATGTCACCACATTCAAATTCTCTGAATGAAGAGCCTTCAGAAAATATTTTTCAGAAATTCGTTTTGATGATACGGTGTGGAACATCGTAGCTCTGTTTGCCCGGGTATTGAATCTGTCAGCACAGATGAACTTTTCGCTGAGTAGCACCATCCGTCGCACAAATTTGATTTGAATGTTTCAATTCTGCACACATACAGTTGGCACTAGAACCACACCGAGCCTCACAGGCCAGGATTAAAGAGGTTATACAAGCGAATAACTGCAATTAACTACACTTACCTGTCCAGAAGGCCATTACGGTCAGAATCATAAGAAACATAGCATCTCTGAACAGATTCACATGACGGAAGATGCACTTCTCATCTTCCATTTTATAATCGTCCAAGTCACTGCCAATTTTTATTTCAGGTCGATAGGTTGATAATTTTCTCGCTGGGTGATGAAGGATTTCTCCATTTTTTAAATGACCCTCACTGTTATTCCCATTGCAGAATGAGTTTTCATCTACCGACCGCCGTGTAGGTAGGAGGAAGAAGTCTCCATTCCAACGCGTTTTTTCCTTGGTACTGTGTAAATAACTTTCACTTTTCGAAAAATAGTGGACTTGGAGATCGCTTCGCTGAAGTTTGAGGTTCTCTTCACTCTTGCAATTTTGCTGGAATACGTCACTGTCCAGAAGGCCCTGTACTTTATCGTTTTGGTGCAATATTTTCCCTTGAGTTTGTCCTACCGCTCCAGTTTTACTGCAGTATTTTACTTGATCAACAGATTTGTTCTCTACATTCACAGAGATACAACAAGTCGATGCGTTTTCGCATTGCTCCTTAAGCTTATTAAGCGCCCCTTTCCGCTTGCGCAGAGGTCGGACGAGAAAAGCACACACAGCGCAATTTAGATAGAGCCCGGATGTGATAAGGAGGGTTCCTCTCCACCCATACATCTCCAGTAACCTCTCCGTAAGATAAGCCATGGTAAATATACCAAATCCCGATCCACTCATGGCTATTCCAGTCGCTAGAGATCTTCTCTTCTTAAAATACACTCCTACAACCAGGATTGCCGGGAGGTAAACCATACCACTGCCAAGACCTGTATGAAGAGAAAGCCGGATGACTTTTAACATTTCATGCACAAGTTTGTAGTTAACTCTCCATGTGGTCCGGCAGTTTATTACCTTCGAATGATGTCTAAATTCATAATATTGCAGTTAAATTAAATAGTTATAATCAACACCCTTCAATTTGATAAGAAATTGCTTAATGTGTAAGTTTCAACGCCACAAATCCCTTGTTGAGTACCGGTGTATCGCATGTTAACCTATATTTTTTCATTTATTACACTTGTAAGTACGAAAAATGTAGTTTACTGATAGGCGTGGTATTCACCCAATCTGGCCTGGGCGATTTGGGACCTTTTCTACAGGTTAGGGGAAACCCGCTCTCCAAAATGGAGATAAAAAGGGTCGTTTTCGCTTAATAAATCAGTTCACATAATGAATTCAGCAAAATCTTCTTGAGGCGCATACAGACATATCTATCCGCATTAAATGGTAGTAAAAAGTAAATTGTCATCTATCTAATTTGCATAATAATAGGCCAAACACCCTTCGCGCTTTTTAAACAACGTTGGCTGGTTCTTCACATGGCAAATTAATTTTATGACATGGAACAGTAGTATATAAAACCATTTTACAGCCAAGTTTTTCCGGGGGAGATAACTCTTGCATCCGACAGGTGGCGCCACCAGCTCAAGAAACCAAAAACTACCTCCAACACAAGAGTGCTCCCGCAAAGTTCACTATAATTCCGGCAACATTTGACCTCGTATTCCTCCGCGGTGATGCGGTCTGGTGGTGATGCGGTCTGCTTCCGCGGACAGAAAGTAGTCTCCAGACTTCAAATACCCTGCATGGACCGATTGGGTCGAGTGAGGGGTATAGACAAAACTCACAGAAAAAAAATAAGTAAAAAGCGAAACACGGACTTTACCCCTACAATATATTATACAATATATGGAAAAATGCCTGTATGGTGTATGGGGGTGGTCATTCTTTTTTTTTTATTATTATTTTACTATGGGTTGTTTTCTCTTGTTTTTCACGTCTCACCACGAAAAACACGATGGGAGGGGTCTCGAAGTTAAGCGGTGAAATTTTTCGAAAAGTACCGGGTAGGTCTGTATGTAGGCCTATACTGACTATGGGAGATAGGTCCATACTGGGAAATTCACACATCTTCATTGCGATATGGGTTGTTTGGTCTTGTTTTTCACGTCTCACCATGTAGAACACGATGAGAAGGGTCTCGAAGGTAAGCGGTGAAATTTTTTGAAAAGTACCGGGTAAGTCTGTATATAGGCCCATACTGGCTATAGGGTATAGGTCCATACTGGGAAATTCACACATGTTCATTGCGGTATGGGTTGTTTGGTCTTGGTTTTCACGTCTCACCATGTAGAACACGATGGGAAGGGTCTCGGAGGTAAGCGGTGAAAGTGTTTGGAAAGTACCGGGTAGGTCTGTATATAGGCCCATACTGGCTATGTAGGGGGGGGGGGGATAGGTCCATACTGGGAAATTCCCACATGTTCATTGCTATATGGGTTGTTTGGTCTTGTTTGTCACGTCTCAGCATGTAGAACACGATGGGAAGGGTCTCGAAGGTAAGCGGTGAATTTTTTTTGAAAAGTACCGGGTGGGTCTGTATATAGCCCCATACTGGCTATGGAGGGGAGGGGAGATAAGTCCGTACAGGAAAATTCACACATATTCATTGCCGTATGGGTTGTTTGGTCTTGTTTTTCACGTCTCACCATGTAGAACACGATGGGAGGGGTCTCGAAGTTAAGCGGCGAAGTTGTTCGAAAAGTACCGGGTAGGTCTGACTCAGTGGAGAGGTCAATACTGGGTGGACGTTTTGGGGTCTAGGTGAGCCCCTAATGGTTCCATGGTATCGTATGAGGTCTTATTTTGAAGCTCTTATGGAGGAGCACCCGACTAGACTAATGTATCGTCCGTTTTCAATATTTTGCGCATGCGCAATCTGACCGTAGTATAGAAAGCAGGCATTTTGTGGGTGCGTGGGGGTGTGTTTGGGATAGAGATGGACCACTATTGGTCCAAATGGGTCGTGGGAGGTATAAAAGTGAAGCTTTTGTGGGGTAGAGTTAGAATGGCGTGTTTTTAGTGCAAGTCGCTTCAATCTGCGTATGCGCAGTTGGGTGTAGTAAGTATAGTGGTCATTTTGGGGGGGCCGTGGGGGTGTGTTTGGGGTAGAGATCGACCACTATTGGTCCGAATGTGTCGTGGGAAGTGTCATTTTGTATCTCTCGGGGTGTAGACCCCGATTTGAGGGCTCCTTGGTCCGAATGCGTCGCGTGGGGTGTCATCTTGTAGTTCTCGTGGTGCAGACCACCATTTGAGGAATGTTCACGTCATCTCTGACGCCATTGGTAACGTCATAAGTAGGAGTAGTAGCCAAAGTGGGCATTTTTGGGCAGTGGAGGAAGGTATTTGGGGTAGAAATGGACCATCCTTGGTCCGAATGCGTCCTGTGGGGTGTCATCTTGTAGCATTCGGGGTGGAGACCACGATTTTAGGGATGTCCACAGCATCTGTGACGTCATTGGTGACGTCTTCAGTACGAGTAGTAGCGAAAGTGGGCATTTTGGGGAAGTGAAGGAAGGTATTTGGAGTGGAGAGGGACCATCCTTGGTCCGAATGCGTCGAGGGGGTGTCATCTTGTAGCTCTCAGAGTGTAGACCACGATTTGAGAGATGTTCACAGCATCTGTGACGTCATTGGTGACGTCTTCAGTACGAGTAGTAGCGAAGTGGGCATTTTGGGGCAGTGAAGGAAGGATTAGTAGAATAAAAGCGCATTTTGAGCCCTATTGACCTTGCGGCGCAATGCGCAATGAGTGCGCGCGCGCGTGTGTGGGTGAGTGAGTGAATGAGTGAGTGAGGAGGAGGAGGAGGAGGAGGAGAAGGAATACGCACTAACGACGGTGAGTGAGTGAGTGAGTGAGTGAGTGAGTGAGTGAGTGGGATCTGACTGGACTATTGTATCGTCCGTTTTCATCCTTTTGCGCATGCGCCGTCTGGCCGTAGTATAGAAAGCAGGCATTTTGTGGATTCGTGGAGGTTTGTTGAGTGATTGAGGGACCATCCCTGGTCAAATGGACCGTGTGGGGTATCAGTGTGAAGCTCTCGTGGATCAGACTTGCTTGTTTTCATTGGAAGTCGCGCTAATCTGCGCATGCGCAGTTGGCCAGTGGGTTTTCTCGTCGTTCTTCCGTCTTCCATCCGGGTGCTGTGGTTTTACATCCGGGTCCTCATCCTACATCCGGGTTTTTTCCATGTTTACTGTCACGTCACCGGAACCGGAAGTTGTCACAAAACAGTTGACGCCCTCGTTACCATGTCTGTGCTGTATTATACCATATGTCATGTAGTATACCATACATGTCTTGTACTATACAATATATGTTCTGTATTATACCATATTTGTCCTCTATTATACCATATCTGTCATACGTTATACCATATCTGTGCTGTATTATACCAAATCTGTGCTGTATTATACTATATCTGTCCATGTTTACAATATTTGTCGTGTATTATACAATATCTGTCCTGTATTATACCATATATGTCCTGTGTTATACAATATCTGTCCTGTGTTAATCAATATCCGTCCTGTATTGTACCATATATGTCCTGCATTATTCAATATATGTTGTTTTACACCAAATCTGTGCTGTATTATACAGTATCTGTCCCGTATTATACCAAATCTGTGATGTATTATACCATATCTGTCCTGTATTGTACCATATATGTTCTGTATTATACAATATTTGTCCTAAATTATACAATATCCGTCCCGCATATACCATATCTGTGCTGAATTATACCATATTTGCCATCTATTATACCATATCTGTTCGGACGCGGATATTCTCTAATGGACGACGGCTGGATTATGAATGACGGACTAGACGCTTGTAATTATACCATATCTGTGCTGTATTATACCATATCTGTCTAGTATTATACAGTATCTGTCCTGTCTTATACCATATCCGTGCTGTATTATACAATATCCGTACTGTATTATACAATATCTGTCCTGTTTTATACCATATCTGTGCTGTATTATGCCATATCTGTCAAGTATTGTAACATATATGTCCTGTACTATAAGATATTTTCGTATGGTTCGATAGGTCCTCGTGAACACCGCGAAAAGTGATCAGTCATACGTGTCCACGGGTACAAGCGTCGTCGTTATGACACCACAGGGAAGTATCCGTGGTAAGCTACAAAGAAAAAGATTTCGACGCCGAATAGGGGAGAAAGTTACGGAGATACGATAAATTCGTAGAGAAGCTTTACGGTAGACCTCGACACGAGGAATACAACGCCACAAACAGCGTGCACCTATGCGCTTATTTATCGAGAAATGGTCAAATCACGTGACACCGAGTATCGTCTAATTACGGCGAAAGTTACCGTTGAGCGACAAAATTGTATAGGATCTTTATGGTACATTTATACGAGAGGAATACGACGCCGCAGGCCGCGAGTCTCTATCTGTCTTAGTTCCCGAGATATTGCCATCTGTACTTTATAGAAAATACGATGAAAATCCGCACTCCAAAACAAAATTTGGACGCTCTAGGGGCATAACAAAGGAATTTACACATTTCATGCCTATATGTGTATAAGCTGTATTGCGCAAGACTATGTCGGGATTGTTGACAGTGACGACACCTCGACCAACTAACCTAGTTACAAAGGTCGTCTCGCTCTACTTATGACGTCATATTAACTTACTAACCTAGTTACATATCGACGTACTTATGGATACCTACAGACCTACTTATGACGTTATGGTGACCTACTTATGACCTACTAACCTACCTACGTTTTTATGGTGACCTACTTATGGTGACCTATTGACTTTTTTTTTTTTAATTGTTTTTTTTTAGTGACGTCATCGGCTTCCACGGCTTCCATGTTCCAGAACCGGCTAATCATGTTCTACTCCAATCGCCTTTACTATTGTTTGTTCCGAAACTAAAACCTGTCGACTTCCAGGTAAAAGTTATATTTTCACTGCCGCAGCCAAAGCTCTATTGTTAGCTTGAGAAGATATTGGGTCTACTATAGGAGGAAAATATGTCATATTCTCAGAGTCACTGTCATGCCTTCAAGCGACTTGGAACGGAACTTCAAGTCACCCCACCATTTTGAACATTCTGCATTTATATGGTGGTAGATTTCATCAACAGATTGATGTGTTTTGTTGGTTGCCTAGCCACGTTGGCATCAAAGGAAATACTGAAGCTGATGAAATGGCTAAGGCAGCCGTAGATAATGAGTTTGATCCTGTTGGAATCCCATATAGCGCTATCAGACCCTCTATCTGTGCTTATGTAAGAAATCTCTTTCAATCTTTATGGGATGCTGTGGATAATAACAAACTTCATGCGTTTCAATAAACTGTGGGATATATTCATCTGAGTAGCCGGAAACGTTTCGATCAAGCCATGATCAGGCGATGTAGAATCGGCCATACCCGACTAACTCATGAGCATTTACTAAAGAAGAAACCAGCCCCAAGGTGTATTCCATGCCACGAAAGTCAAACAGTGAAACATATTCTGATCGACTGTATAGATATTAAGATTGTAAGAGATTCTCTTTATCAAGCAGCTATACTTTAGAAGATCGTTTTAGTCAGGTAAAAGAAAGTTTTAATGTATGTGTATGTCTTTTGGTGTGTTGTGTTGATTACTTCTGGATTGCTGGGTTGTTGACTTGTTTTTGTTAGAATACTTAAAATTTTGTTTGATCGTCGCTATATAACTGAAATATTGCTGAACGCGACATAAAACCTTAATTCTCTCTCTCTCTCTCTCCTGCTAAGGACCTCTTGACAAGCTACATGCTAGTAATGGTGTGTAAATCAGTATAAAGTAGGGCTAGTGTATGCATACTTGAAGATCCACTTTTAGAAGGCTGAAAAAATAGAAAACAAATGTAAAAAACAAATAATGAGCGGCAGGTCAGACCTGAAAGTCTCAAAGCCACAAGTAGATTTTGCAATGATAATGACCTGTCAGTTTCATGAACTTGCTTGTAATAGTTATCGAGATACGGCGAGAGCCATGGCAGAAGAGGCATTGCGGGGGCCATTTATCATTCCTCAGGCGACATAATTTCACTCACAGGATGGAAAATATTGGTCTTAGTACAGCTATGACACTCACACGGTTGCGCAGGGGAGTAACCAATGCATATTAATGTTAACCTATGTTTAAAACGCCACAAATATACCCACCTCCTAATAGACCATATGTGATGATTAGCATCTCCACATTTAACGAAAATGAGCTGAGAAGGAAGAAGGCTCCACCGAATAACGTACCGAACAGCATCACCTGTCGATGGCTATAATGTCCCAAAAGGTAACTGACGAGAGGACCTGAAATATAAAACAGGCTGACTGTTAGCTTTAGGAATAACAGGATATATGCACATTTAGAGGAGGTGAAGCAAATAACAGGCTATTTGCACAATTTAGATGAGGTGACACAAATAACAGGCTATGAGGTGACACAAGTAACAGGCTATATGCACAAATATTAGAGGAGGTGGCACACATTAGTTTTAGATCAATCACATTTTGGCCTTGTGATTTCCAGATAGCCTTCCGGAATGGTCCTTTCAATATTTCATCGAAAATTATAAAAGTCCTTAGTCACTATGTGTCATACTCTATGTTTATAAGAATTCTTTCTTGTTAATAACAATTAATCCGCATAACTGTGGGATGCAGTGAATATCAAGTATCTGTCAACTACCTGTGGGACAAGAGAGGCACCTATGTTCATCAAAGTTGAGAAGACACCGCAAAATACTTATCGTCACTAAAACTCTGTGGTGTTCAAAACAGTAAAGCCGTGAAACTAAACATAATACATAGAGATCCCACCTTCCACATCACCATTAGCAATAAAAAACTGAAACATATGATCCAGCGGAACATAATGAAGACTTACCTGTGCACATTTGCACACCCATGAGAACAGATAAAGCCAAAGACAGCTTCGCCTTGCTTTCTTCAAAATATTCCAATAGATCTAACAGTAAGATACCGTATGACAATATGACGCCGTCAATCATAAATATCGCCACGAACGACGATAAGCAAACGATCCATCCCCATCCGCCATCCAATGCGTGGTCTTCTATATCCCAATTATCATTGGTAACGTCCCGAGGTGTTCCTCTTCTCATGCTGCTCGTCTCAGACGTGGTCAATTACAAGAGGATAGTAGACCGCACCTTCGTCAAGTTACCTTCACTATGGACATCGACTATCTGTGTTTGCCGATATTCGTGGAATGAGTAATATTCACTGGATCATGCTAGTTATAACCTGTTGATAAATAATTATGTACATTACTGAAGTGTTCATTAAGAACTGTATTTAGTTGTAAATGAAATGGAAGTTTGATACGATTGTCCACGGTTCTTTGACTCATCCACGAAAGGTATGATGCCAAAATATTTCAATTAGACGAACAGCTTTTCAGCAACTTCCTGCATTAGAGCGGAAAGTAATACCAATTAGAAAGCATAGTAGTACCTGAAGTAGAGAGAATAGTAGTACCATTCGATACAGCCGGCAATACTCATTTGATGTTAGAACGTTGTCCCAAACAGATTTTTCTACATGAAAATCTCGATTTACATTTGCCGTCTTCTGAGGTACACTTTCAATCGCACACGCATTCAGTCTGGTCGGAATGTTTTCGCAATTACTTGTTAGTTTAGCACAGTACCGTTCCATGATACTAGGCACGGATGTTGGCGCTCGGCTCTTAGGCACGAATGTCAAGCACGAGGTAAAACTGTAGTGAGGATTGCCTTCATAATTGCGTATAAAGTTGTACGAATCGAGCTGACAGATTTAAGCTCAAATTTACAAGTAAAGGAAACATGATCATGCACAATTATCGTACAAACACAATTTATACAATACACATCATGACATCACCAAAGCAGCAAAGTGTACCTACCAGGTGGGGTAAAAAGTACCTGACCGAGGGTACCGGACAGTATCAGCAAAACCTTAAAACGGTCATGAATGGGACAGGGTATAATAATTCTCCTATTAAAATAAAGCAAGGTTTCAAGTGCCAGGCCTGGTATCATCGGAGGGTATCGTGATCAATCCTCGGAGAAAAAAACGGGAAGATCCGTTGCACTGAATTTTCCGACCAGATTAAATGCGCGTGTTATTAGAAGTGTATACGTCAGGTAAACGGTAAATACAAGTTTAGATTTACATTTGTCTACGGGACATCGTTTTACCACCAAAGGGATATTGTAGGTTGTACCGGAGGTTGTGAAAAGTGCCGGACACTATCTGACACGCTACCGGTCGGATTATTTCCAGTGGCCTGATGGGCGCGAACCACCTGTCTCCCCAGTGTCAGGCTTGGAATGTCAGTGTTAGGAATGGGTACAGTTGTTATAACGAAAGTCTGGGATCACCAGATAATCTCAAGATATACGGGGACGCTTATTCTTGGATTAATACATACACACTATGGAAGATATAGAAAAAAATAATCATTCAATTAAACATTTTGGATATAATTGACAGTCACATTTCTTCAAAAATTTCAAATAGTCTTTGTCAATCACTATGTTTTTATATCAATTTTATACCAACGAGAGATCCTGAAGGATCTTGGCGCCCACCATTGTCCGATAATTTTAAGCTAATGACAAGAGGATCTTTTCGTCCGTTGTTACGAAGAACAAACGATTGATTTGTAATTTTGTTTGCAGAATTTCGAATTTGAGCGAAAAAGATCGAAAAAGGGACACTGGAAAACACCAAGATACTATCTTTATAAGTTTCAGGAGTTTCAAGATTTCTAGAAACTGTACTTGATGTTGGTGGTCATAGTACAAGTGAAATGAACAAAGTTAGTCTGAAAGTAAATGTCTGGAGGATCCTTCATCTTCGTTTTGTATTGTTTTTTTTTTTGCATCTCATTGGGTACTGGAAGCGAAGACAAATCTCTTTGACACTTTGTCATTAGCTATGAAACATACCTATGATTTTATAATTAGAAACGAATGCTAATTCTGTTCTGTTTACTGGGCTAGTTTGAGATATCTCTTTCAAGATACCATGCTCGAAAATAGTAAGATGGTACACAACTTAATACTGAAGGGATCTGGTCCGTGCAGTAATGTTGAAACTTTGAAAGTGGCTGAAGCCTGGTTATCTCCCTTGGATCGAAACACGCAGCAGTCTGCAGTTGTCGAATTGTGATGTTGCGTCACAAGAGTGACACCCCTTCGTGTAGCCGACCCGTCGGCAGACGAAACGGTGAGGCAGTGTACTTGAAACGGTACGGACTAAAGTAAACTGATTTAAAATTTGAAGAAATACATTTTAATTCGGAATCATTTGAACTCCTTGTTATAGAAGGTGAAGGTATAGATATTCTCTATACTCAATATATAGAATATGCCCCACCGTTTGATCCGCCGACTCTTGTGATGCAACGTCACAACTCGGGAATAATTAATAATTAATATTAATATTGAAGCTTATTAATTTGAAGTGTAACTTGGATTTTCGAATCGGACCAAAAAAGGTATCTTGCACAACTAGGCTCCATGTGGAACCTGTGTACAAAATTTCAGAAAGATCCATGAAGTAGTTCCTCGGAATTCATCATAACAATGTTTCAAGAGGGAATTCAAGATGGCGCCCATATTGGATTTTGGAATCAGACCAAAAACGATATCTTGCACAACTAGACCACAAGGGGAACCTGTGTACCAAATTTGAGAATTATCCATGCAGTAGTTCCTGAGAATTCACGATAACTAAATTTCATCGAAAAATTCAAAATATTGGAGTTTCAAATCGGACTGAAAAAGGTATCTTGCACAACTAGACCCCAAGGGGAACCTATGTACCAAATTTGAGAGAGATCCATGCAGAACTTCCTGAGAAATCACGATAAAGTTTCATGAAGAAATCCAAGATGGCCACCTGGTGGCCATATTGGATTTTCGAATCGGACCAGAATAGGTATCTTGCACAACTAAACCCCAAGGGGAACCTGTGTACAAAATTTGAGAAAGATCCATGCAGTAAATCCTGAGAAATCGAGATAAAGTTTCATGGGAAATCCAAAATGACCGCCTGGTGGCCATATTGGATTTTCGAATCGGACCAGAATAGGTATCTTGCTCAACTAACCCCCAAGGGGAACCTGTGTACGAAATTTGAGGAAGATCCATGTAGTAGTTCCTGAAAATTCACGATAACTGAATTTCATGAAAAAATTCAAAATGGCCGCCTGGCGGCCATATTGGAGTTTCACATCGGACTGAAAACGGGTATTTTGCACAACTAGACCCCAAGGGGAACCTGTGTACCAAATTTGAGAGAGATCCATGCAGTATTTCCTGAGAAATCACGATAAAGTTTCCTGGAGAAATCCAAAATCGCCACCTGGTGGCCATATTGGATTTTCGAATCGGACCAGAATAGGTATCTTGCACAACTAAACCCCAAGGGGAACCTGTGTACAAAATTTTAGAAAGATCCATGCAGCAATTCCTGAGAAATCTTGATAAAGTTTCATGGGGAAATCGAAAAATGGCCGCCTGGTGGCCATACTGGATTTTCGAATCAGACCAGAAAAGGTATGTTGCACAACTGGACCCCAAGGAGAACTTGTGTACCAAATTTGAGAGAGATCCATGCAGTACTTCCTGAGAAATCACGATAAAATTTCATGGAGAAATTCGAGATGGCCACATGATGGCCATATTGGATTTTCGAATCGGATCAGAATAGGTATCTTGCACAACTAAACCCCAAGGGGAACCTGTGTACAAAATTTGGGAAAGATCCATGCAGTAATTCCTGAGAAATCGTAATAAAGTTTCATGGGGAAATTCAAAATGCTCGCCTGGTTGCCATAGTGGATTTCGAATCAGACCAGAAAAGGTATCTTGCACAATTAGACCTCAAGGGAAACCTGTATACCAAATTTGAGAAAGATCCATGCAGTAGTTCCTGAGAAATCGTGATAAAGTTTCATGGGGAAATCCAAGATGATCGACTGGTGGCCATATTGGATTTTTGAATCGGACCAGAAAAAGGTATCTTGCACAACTAGATCCCAAGGGGAACATGTGTAACAAAATTTGAGAAAGATCCATGCAGTAGTTTCTGAGAAATCGCGATAACAAAGTTTCATGGGGAAATCCAAGATGGCCACCTCATGGCCATATTGGATTCTCGAATCTGTCCAGAAAAGGTATCTTGCACAACTAAAACCAAAGGGGAACCTGTGTACCAAATTTGAGAAAGATCCATGCAGTAGTTCTTGAGAAATCGCGATAAAAAGAATTGTTTACAGATGGACGAACGGACGGACGGACGAAAAGCGATTTGAACAGCCCACCATCTGGTGATGGTGGGCTAATAAAAATGAAGGAGGGTGTAATCGAGTCTTTTTCATTCCAATGACCGAAATTATGGATTTTTTTGCTTTTCATATTACTACAAAATTGGTTTGGTTGTCATAGCAACAAATTTAGTCCATGTGAATCTTTTTTAGAATTGTTGTTTGACAATGCAGATGTGCTTTCTTTATATCAACAGGTGAATGTGTCATGTTAATGTAAAATTCCAAGAATTTCTCATCATCTAAATTGCACTGGGCATTGGCGGCGGTAATCAAGAAATCACGTATGCAGTGATGTCACATGACACAACGTGACAACACCTGTGACTATGAGTGTCCCACCTGTGCTTTTGGTGGCACATACACTAGATATCGACCTTAATATCGCAGTTGGTCCTGGGGTTAGTCGTTGATTCTGCGAGGTACACCTGGTATGTTTTTTATGTTTATTTATTTATTCGTCATATTTTCAAACAGCAGACCTATCAGTGCCGAAGGTCTCTTCTCCCCTGATATAATAAATACTAAATTGAGAGTAATAAAAACAAAATGATACAAATATACATCATTACTACATGTAGTATACACATATACCATCATCCATTCATTCTAAAATACAGAAATATGTGGGACTGGATCAGAGATGATAAAATATTATATTTAATTTCATATATAATGTGACATATGCATGCATGTAACTGTGCGATGGAGTGAGCAAGTACATCTAGCTAAAAGGTTATATCAACAATCAATTCCTCGCAGGTGTAAAAGATTTCTCATTGTGGACAGTAGGTCAAATCCATTGAATTTAATAGAAGCAGAGAAAATCATTTGGGGATTTGGTTATTTAAATTGTTTAGCCTGTCCCCTGCAATTTGAAATACGGATGATTGATACAGTACCAACACCGGTTGCCTGTTATAACCATGTTGCAATTATTCCCTCCAGTGTAATAGGCATCACACCGATCTCAGTCAAAATGGATGCGCCAAAGCAGTCCACGTATGCGCAATGTGTAGGTTAGATTACACTATTAAGTGTGTGTATATGATGAAATACCGCAGAAAACAGGGCGTCTGCTGATTGGCTGTTATTCATCCCAGGAAGCAATGGGTGGTATCATATATATTTAAATTCTTTTTGGATTATTTGACACAGAAAAATATACAAAAAGCTGGAACTGTGTCTGCAGACAGCAACATTGTGACAGCTTTTTGTCGGTACCCCCATGGTGTTTTAGGGCATTTTTAGTTTCTTCCGGGTGACTGTCTATCATGGCGGCTGGTTCGAAATCGAGCCGCTCATCATATGTTCCAATTGCCGATAAATTTGTCAGAACAAATCAGTCTTTCCAGCAAGGTAGGTAATTTGTTGCAACGAAATATTGGGAATAGGTTTTTCTGGAGATGTGCCGGCCAAATGTACTAAATAATAAGGAATTTTAATAGTATTGTGTCACACCTATAGGAATCAACCTGTAACCATTTCGGTCATCTATTCGCGGTAAGACTGACCCTGGGATCGTGTGTATCCATTCTCAGCCTACTTTCGGCAACTGCAAGAGGGAATTCCCAGAAATCAAAAACACGTGACTTCGTCAGCCAATCAGCTAAAGTCTACCAACGTAACCCCAACGTAACCCGCCATTTTCGAGTCATGTGATGTCCTACTTGTTGAAAATTACAGATCTACCACACCTCTTGGATGATACGAAAGTTATTCATACCTATATATTTTGTAAGCTCAGGCAATATCTGTTTCCGAAGTGGTATGAAAAACCTGCAATTTATCAGTTTTCTCGAGTCTGTTCTCCGCCGGATGAAGGCCGAACAGAATCCGGTAAGTACCGGATATCGCTCCGCGATAATGGAGACACACGATTCGCAAGCCATCTTATGGATGGTGAAGTGTACGCAAATGCTATAGGAATGTGGGAATCTTTAACCGCAGGGGATGCGAAACGACGTCATAGCCCACGTGACGTGGTACCAATGTTAGGTACCGGACAGTGCTTATAGAATACTGCAAAAATCAGAAATCGTGGCTTCCTAACCCAAAACCGAACAACTTTGAGGATTGAATTTTCTCAGAGTTAAATAATATGCATTTGCAAATGAAATTGCATAAACAGCAAAATCCTGTTAATAAATATTCGACATTGCCAATGTAAGCAAATGACTGCTTGTCCAAACTCAGCGTAACGTCATATGGTATAATGGCACAGTTTCGCGTCTCTTACAGCTAAAAAATTCCATCTCGGGACATCCGTATTGCGATAACTATACCAAACAGTTCCATGTCTGACTTCTTGTAGTTCCACGTAGCACTAAGGATACACTTGACCATCTACTGTAAATGAGCATTTCGTAAAGCAAACGATTTTAACATCGGACACATAGAGGGATTATTTGGTTGGTTTTGACCTCTAAGTATTAGCACAGCAGAAATATAATGCCACATCTTCGTGCGACCGCATACTGACAGCTTTGTGATTGGACATACGTGTGTGAGATGCGGTGGATAAGGGCACTGTATGGAAAGCCATCAGTGTCATAACCTCTGGTTTTCCACACGTGGTAATTCGATTTTCCACGCGTGGAAAATCCAACCAATGGTTTGACTTGTAATTACCACGTGTGGATATTTTGACCAATTACTTAACTTGGAAATACCACACGTGGAAATTATTTACCACGTGTGGAAAATATTCACCAATGATAGAACTGGGAATACCACGTGTGGAAATTATTTACCACACGTCGTATTTATCACCCAATCATTGAATTCGGAAATACGACGCGTGGTGAATAATTTCCACGCGTGGTATTTCACTGGGTTTTTCACACGTGGTAATTCTTTTTTCCACACTTGGTAATTCTATTTTCGAATCTACCGATCAAAACAGTCGTTACAGAAAGCAGATACACGCAATTTGACTCTGTATTATCTGGCGTACGGTCGTCGACCTATACGACTCAGTCTCAGGTTGAACTCCTGCACTGCTCAACAAAAAAATGTTTGCTACACGTACGTGTATTTTATGAAATTGACAGTGTCCTGTTGCAGATTGTCTGTTCCAGCTAGACGAACACATTCGGAGAACTGATAATCTGATAAACTGTCGATTTCCGCCATTCTGAAGGGACCAGCTTTCTTTGTTAAGCTCTCATTCATTGGCTGGGTAAAATAAAATTTCGACGCGTGGATAAATGGGAATACCACGTGTCGAAATTATTTACCACGCGTCGTATTTCCGAATTCAATGATTGGATGATATATACAACGCGTGGTAAATAATTTCCACACGTGGTATTCCCAGTTCTATCATTGGTGGATATTTTCCACACGTGGTAAATAATTTCCACGTGTGGTATTTCCAAGTTGTGTAATTGGTCGAAATATCCACACGTGGTAATTACAAGTCAAACCATTGGGTGTATTTTCCACGCGTGGATAATAGAATTTCCACGCGTGGAAAATCGAATTACCACGTGTGGAAAACCAAAGGTTATGACACTGATGGCTTTCCATAGCACTGCGGAACCAGAGTTCAATCAAACCTGTCAATCGTTTGCAGATATAATATACTTGTTCCTCAACAAAACAGAAACTAGGATCAAAGAATATCATGCATGATCATTACGCCCTCACCCCGTCATCGCGAGTGAACTTGAAAAAAAAATCATCAAAATGTCGTAAATCTCCCCCCTCCCCTTACCCTCGGCTTTTAACGATGATCAACAATATGACAGTGGGCCACAATGGTGGAATGCTAAAGTCTCCAATATCATAGAGTATATATCAGACTTTCAACTTTTGTTCAGTCATGGACAACAAACATGCAGAGCATCATAGGAAGCGCTCTCGCCTCATTATGCTACTACTAATTGACGTTTTTGTACTGAAGGGGGCGCACAAAACAACTTACCTACCAACTGGTATGCACAGTACACATGCCCCGAATTAACCCATCAACGCAGCAATATCGAATATCCCCCTAACGCTGCACACAACTGTAAAAGACCACGTCACTCTCCCACTAAACGCGTATACAATGAAAAGATTACCTCGCCCTGTGTATTACTATTACAAAACACGGCGTGTTCTAAAATGATGTTACTTGATTAGTAGGAAATCTTGAGACAAATATATTCCATATTATGTTAGTCTACAAAGGACCGTACTAATCTAAATCTGGGTGGGTTTCTTTACCTAAATCGAGGTAAACTAAACTTTCTGGGATTTGATAACCTACATGTAGTATAACAGCTGCATGAGCTGATCAAACCATTGAGCCTCAATAGGTCAGACGGTCAAAAATGCTGAAATGTATGATGGCCGAGAAGGGCCATCGTGGGTTTGGCATTAGAACATGAAATCCAAAAGGCGAAGATGCGAAGTTACGATGCGATGCGCGAAGGTAGAAATGACACTGGTTAGCGTGCCCTTCTGCCATAATTCGTCAGTTTATACCAAGGTATAAAATATTTACAGGGTGCCTGTAAATAATATATACCATGGTATAAGATGCCAAGCCTGCCACAATTCGTTATTATAGGATACCTGTAAATAATATATACCATGGTATAAAATGCCAAGCCTACCATAATTCGTATTTACAGGATGCCTATGATTATTTTGTACCATGGTATAAAATCGCCAAGCCTGCCATAATTCGTATTTACAGGATGCCTGTAATTCATTTAACCCTAAGTCGTAAATTTATGCCGCCTTATTATTTCCACCAATGATATGCGCGTCACGTGACGATAGCTGCCGCGCGGTGAACTTTCAGATAGGTCATAACTTTCCGAAGATGTACCGTCTTGCCTCTCGAAAGCCCATTGGATAGCAGCGCGAAGCACCCTGGGAGAGGATGTCGAAAATTTTGTCACTTCCCATTTGCTCACGTGACCATATGTCTACGCTTTTTACAAGTTTACTCATTGGTCAAATTTAATATTCTTGATAAGACATCGAGTTGATTATGACTTACAGCCAAATGATTTTGTACCATGGTATAAAATAATTACAGACATCCTGTAAATACCAATTATGGCAGGCTTGGCGATTTTATACCATGGTACAAAATAATTACAGGCATCCTGTAAATACGAATTATGACAGGCTTGGAATTTTGTACCATGGTATATATTATTTACAGGCATCCTATAAATACGAATTATGGCAGGCTTGGCGATTTTAAACCAGGGTAAAAAATAATTACAGACATCCTGTAAATACGAATTATGGCAGGCTTGGCATTTTATACCATGGTACAAAATAATTCAGGCATCCTGTAAATACGAATTATGGAAGGTTTGGCATTTTATACCATGGTATATATTATTTACAGACATCCTGTAAATGACGAATTGTGGCAGGGATGGTCAACCATAGCCTTCTTCTATTAGCTATCATACGAAATCGATATCACTCCACTTCAAGCGTTAGGGAATAGAATGGCATGAATGTGGTGAAATGACGGCGTACTGACAAGAACTCACATATGGCAATATTCTGACTGCAGTCTTCTCAGAGAGATTTACCTACATGTCAACTTACATCTATACCATTAAAACCGCAATGTCTGTTTGACCGTCTATCTGTGTTTCTATAACTCGATAACCGCACGACGAAGAGATACAATTAAAAACTATTCGGACTGTACTGATTCCGGGGGTGTGTTTTCCTATATTATCGGTGTGTAATCGACATACACGATATACCACATACCATCCGTCCAGAACTGGGGGTATACAAGATATACCACATACCATCCGTCCAGAACTGGGGGTATACATCTATTCAGAGGCTGTATTCAGTAGGTCAACTACAAATATTAAATCATACACTCAAAAGACTGCCACCGTCTAAAATGTGTGGCACCACAACTCGATAACAACGTGATGAAGGGATACAATTTATTCGTCATTGTAAAGGTCTTGCTCAACAAAATGACAGAGAAGTATTGGACTGGGTTTCAGAGGATGGAGCTAACCACAACCAAATTGGGTTTCCCTATGTTATAAACATATACACCATAGACGATATAAAATTAGTGTCATAATTGCAGTGGAGCCCATACACATGTACGCTAAAGCGTATGTAGAAAAACGAGCATCAGATCCTGGATTCAGACGATAGCCATCGTCCACATTGCGTTTTCCAATATGTGGTTGGAATTACCGTAAACTATATAAAAGCTAGCTATTCTACTATAGACTAATATATGAGACTCATATAAATTACTGTAAAATTTATAAGAATATATTGTATTGTTGGAAAAATATTGCGGGTAAAGGAACAGTACTAAGATAATATAAACGTCCAAATCATCGCTGAGTTAATCATATATATCCACATTGGTTGGTCAAGGTGTGGATTTCAGTAAAATAGTACCGTGAAGTGTTTATCTGGAATGAGATTGTAAACTGTGGTACCCTAAACTACCAAAATATTGCCAAGTGTAAATATCTTCAGAATGAGCAATATAGCAGAACCAAAACTACTTTCATTGGGGCAGCCAATGCAGTTTGTTTTCATTTTTGATGGTCCTTTAAAATCTTAGCTGCAGGATCTGTCCAAATCTGGTGTTGTCTGAACTCTCGGAGTCGCCCGAACACTCGATCAGATGTACTCACTCTAGCCGATCCATTTGCATATAGTCGAGCCTATAATTCTTTTCTGTTCTCTCTCGCCAAATTTAACTATTTTTTTTATTTTTTTTAGTTGGAAAAGTTCGCGTTGCAAAAATACATTTGGCACGACGAAAGATCACTCAATACAACAAAGATATGATAAAGTTCAAGAATTAAAAAACATTCACAAACAGTTGTGTGGTGAGAATGCTTTTTCGGTCGCTGTCATTCAAGACAGCGCAACCACATTAGTAGTAGTAAAAAGACAAAT
This sequence comes from Hanleya hanleyi, assembly GCA_036873755.1. Taxonomy (NCBI): domain Eukaryota; kingdom Metazoa; phylum Mollusca; class Polyplacophora; order Lepidopleurida; family Hanleyidae; genus Hanleya; species Hanleya hanleyi. The sequence continues at coordinate 99,956 of JAVTVY010043417.1, read as the reverse complement.
TCGGGCCAATTCAGGGGCAGATAACTATGTTGGACCAATTCCTGGTTATCTCCCCTGATTCGAACATTTCTTCCCTGAATAGGCCCGAATTTGCCATTTAGTTACTTCAATGTTAATTGATATCTCGGCGATCATTCTTGGTGACGTCACATCCGGGTCAAAGGTCACTCCGCCATTCGGTAAGAGTTATTTGCCCATAAATGTGACCAAAGATGCCCTTCAGTTACCTCAATGTTAATTGCCATTTCCACTCCTATATAGACATGAAGATCAGCTTTAGTTACTTCAATGTTAATTGATGTCGAACCGGTCATTCTCGGTGACGTCAAATCCGGGGCAAAGGTCACTCAGTCAGTCGGCAAGAGCTATCAGCCCCTAAATACGACCAATGATGCCGTCAGTTACTATAATGTTAATTGACATGTTCGGAAATGTATGTTTGGGGTAGGAGTATTGGGGTGGTCATTTTTTTTTGTGGGTTCCGATATGGGGTGTGGGTACTTGTTTTCTCTGTCTCACGCTGTAGAAGACGATGGAATGGGTCTCGTGGCCCTTGGGTGATTTCGCCGAAAAGTTATGACTGGGCATGAGTAGATGTTCTGGGGTCGAGGTGAACCAATATTGTTCCGACTGAGCCACGTGATGTGTATTAGTGAAGCACGCGTGGGGGAGCATCAGGCTGGATGGGTGTGTCTTGAATGTAAGGCTATGGCGCGCTGCGTATGCACTACGCATGCGCAGTCAGAACTTTTCAGCGAAATTCACCCAATGGCGACGAGACCCCTTTCATCGTCATCTACAGCGTGAGACAGAGAAAACAAGTACCCACACCCCATAGTGGAATCCGCAAGAACAAAATGACCACCCCAATACTCCTACCCCAAACATACATTCCCGGAGATGTCAATTAACATTGAAGTGACAGAAAGGCAACTTTGGTCGTGTTTAGGGGCCGATAACTCTGGTCGTATGACTGAGTGACCTTTGACCCGGAAATGACATCACCGAGAATGATGCGATATCAATTAACATTGAAGTAGCTAAAGCTGATCTTCAGGTCTATCTGGGACGAGTATAGATATTCGTCCCAGGGTCTATTTAGGGGGTTGGAAATGGCAATTAACATTGAAATAACTGAAGGGCAGCTTTGTTCATATTTAGGGGCAGATAATTCTTACCGAATGGCTGAGAGACCTTTAGTCCGGATGTGACGTCACCAAGAATGACCGGTGATATATCAATTGACATTGAAGTAACTAAATGGCAAACTCAGGCCTATTCAGGGGCAAAAATGCTCGAATCATAGAGTTATCTGCCCCTGAATTGGTTCGAATTGATCTTTTCGCTACTATTCACACTCCTATAGACATTTTTCGTAACCCCTGCTGTTTTGCGCGCGGCACTGGCTAGTGACCAAACAACTCCTTTAGTGTTGCACATGAGCGAACTACTTTTCATATGCTCTGTACAGATAAACAGGGAAAATTATCTCCAGATAATTCTTTTTAACGCTAGGTCAACGGAGGTATTATGCAGACTTGAAAAGTAATCAAAATTTTCGTTAAACATCTATTTTACTATATATGATGTCACTTCCGGCGATGTGCGCGAAGGCCCCGAATCCGGTCCAAAAATCTGACTGGTGGCTGGGGTGTTATTAGACCCCCAGCGAGGTGGTTGTAGCTGGAGTCGACCCGACTTGACGTCACTGGCCAGTGCTGCGCGCAAAACAGCAAGGGTTATGAAAAAGGTGTATACCACGAAAATGTGCCGGTAAATCTCCCATGATGCACTTTTCTGGCGTCTCAGTCTTGTCACACCAAACTGGTTTATTCTCGCACTACGGTATTAATATTATAACAGTATGCATGTATCCTCTGTGTTGTCTTTTGTCAACCATGCACTGTCATTTTGACAGCGCTTGTACGGGAGTTTCTATCAACCAAGGACGTACAGTTTTTAGTGTTGTTGAATTTCCATCAGTATACCAGTCAACCCTGATGAACCATCTTCATTTTATCCAGCCAATTTCTACGTTCCCACTTCGAACCTGCCTTGATATATCTGGACCCCTTCAATGTTCAAATAACTTGTAAATAGACACGAGACGTCACTGACCTCGAAAACATTTGAAATTCGAAATGGGTCGCACAAGAGCGTTATTGATTGGCTGACCTAAATAGTGGGCACCTTATTAGAAGGAAAGACGCCGCTAATAGAGGATGATGTCACTCTACGTGACTTCACTGACCTTCACTCGCAATCGATGTGTACGTTATGATTGGTTCTTCTGTCGTTAGCTGGAGAAATTTACATCTCGGATTTTGAACGCTGAAGGGGTCAGCTAAATCAAGGCAGGTTCGAAGTGGGAACGTAGAAATTGGCTGGATAAAATGAAGATGTGATGAACAGGCTGTGTTTTAAAAGATAGTTCCATAATATTTTTGAACACTGACATACCGCGGTACTCTTTCACATTTAACTAGGCTATTCTATGTATCCTATGATTCTTCTGAAATTTGGTGTTAATGCCGTTATATGAGTTAGGTCTTTGGATTATGGACGCAGAAATTCTTTAATGGACGACGGCTGAATACTGAATGACGCCTGTATCTAATATATGTCAACTTACACAGGGTGAATAGGAAGATATTATTTGAGCGCCTCTCTAACTTATCAGTAAACAACCCCTTGCTGAACGAGTTTAGTGGTTCCATTTTGGTTCATAAAAGGTAGTTGCACCCCGGGTGAACAAGCAAGGACTAGTCGCGTGCGTCTCTATCTTGTCTGTAAACGAACGCACGGGGAAGGAGGTCAACAGTTCAGTTTCGGGCTATGGAGCTTACCATCTAGTGACCGATAACAAGGGCAAATCCGTCATGTAAGACACATACAATAGGTGAACAAGGGGATTGCGTCTGAAGTCGTGGCCATATCCCTTACTGAACATGTAGTAAATTGGCTGAGAACATCTTTAGAAAACTATATTCCCAAATATTCGCCGCACAAATGACCCACAGGTCAAAAATATAATTAAAAAAAATCAGGACACATTCCCCACCGGCCAGAGTTAAGTTCATCCCGCCCGCAAAATTTGGAGATCACCAATCACACTTGGCCATATTGTTCGTATTAAAATTGTGAAAGTTTTTTTCAGGGTTAAATAGTATAGAAAAAGTTTAAAATACACCACTTGTACAGTCAGGTATAATGGTTCCCTGAAGCTGAAGTCCTGATTATGAACTTAAACCCCAAAAACTCAATGGTTGTTTGTGGACTATATCTCTCAAATTAGCAGTATTTGCTGGCTACGAATCTTAAACAAGATATAACTTATCTGTTTAATGACGGGAGATAGCGGGAGATAAACTCATTTCCGCGAATGTCCAACTACTGCTTTACCGATTTACTCGAAGTACCGGTAATCTTGAAGAAAGGGAATATTTTGAAACTGGCTTTGTCGCATGTCTGGATATGCTTGCGTACAAACACATTTCTGAGAAGGACGGCGAGTATTTGTTGCCTATGCACTTGGACTCGAGTGCAGGATTGACTCTTTTATAGATATTTTTCAAATTTCCTATTCTTTAACACGGTGCTAAATAGCATACTTGGCAATATTGTGCAGTTATTTTTGCTAAACTCCGCAGTCACGGTAGCCAGAAAAGTAGTAGTGTTTACTGATTTAAAGTCTTTGGCGCCTCACTGCGCATGCGCAGAAAAAAATGGGGCGGTTTCGTGGCGGTGTGCGCAGGAGTGTTGCCCGCAGGTATGACGTCACTTCCGGTCTGGGTGAATGGGGCGTGACCTTGGGGGCATGGATTCCTCCGCGGTGATGCGGTCTGGCGGTGATGCGGTCTGCCGCCGCGTTCCGAAAGTAGTCCCAAAACCGTGGGTTTTCGTGAGAATGTTCGGCAATCTGTAGGGACCGCTAATGGACCGATTGGGTCGTATGAGGTATCAATGTGAAGCATTCGTGAAGAGACATCTGATGGGATGGGTGTGACGTGGAATTGACGTCATTCTGCGCATGCGCAGTAGAGAAAGGGTATGGAAATAGACGTTTTGGGGTCTAGGTGGGCCACTAATGGGCCGATGGAGTCGTATGAGGTATCAATGTGACGCATATGTGAGGGGGCATCCGATGGGCTGGGTGTGGGGTTGGAATATCGTCATTCTGCGCATGCGCGGTAGACCAAGGGTGTGGAATAGACGTTTTGGGATCTAGGGGAGCCCCTAATGGTCCGATGGAGTCGTATGAGGTATCAATGTGAAGCAATCCTGAAGAAGCATACGATGAAGCGCGTGTGGGGTTGGAATATCGTCATTCTGCGCATGCGCAGTAGACCAAGGGTATGGAAATAGACGCTTTGGGATCGAAGGGGGTCCCTAATGGGCCGATGGAGTTCGGTGTTAAGGCCGTGGCTGGAACCTGTTGACCATCCACATGCAGGGCCACAAAATTGATGCCGAAATGTTTAAAGTCAAACGGATTCTCTGGGTAGGCTCCGCTGAAACTGGTATTTTCCACACAGGCCAGGATCAATCGCTTGGGTAGTTCCCCAGGAACAGGTTTTCTTTGTTGGCGCTCATATTTCCAGCAGACACAGAGAACACTTTGGTTTGTACACGTCGGATAGGGTACTGGGCTGGTTTTGTTTCCAAGGCTTTGAGGTGTCCCAATTGAACGGCTGGATTCGGTTTCACTTTTCGGGCATACAGGACTGCGTCTTGGATGACAATCTTATAGTCAGCTGCATGCCCCTCTACGTTAGTGGCCATCAAGGCGAAGGTCGGAGGCGCCCGTATGAGTCGGATTTTGATGGGGATCTTGTTCAAGAGGTCCCGGTCTTGCATGAAAATGTCTGCGTGCAGTCGACCCATGATATCCACCGAGACGCCGTTCGCGGTGAAAGCCTTCCGTTTGTTATATCCCGCATTGTCGTTCTCTGCGCCCATGTGCTTGGCTGTGTCCTGGTAGAAAAAAGCGGCTGTCAGCTGAGATTTTTTAGCCTCTCGATGTAGGCTCGATAGGGGTATGTGTTGGTCGAGTCACTGATGAGTTTGTCGCTGAGAAATATATCCACCTGTTGAAACATAGAGTGCAGCCAGAGATTCGTCGGGCCCACCGTTGCTTGGTCGACGATTCTGGAGCCATCCCCATTGACGACCTTGGCTTTCACATACAAGTATGTATGGGCTAAATCCTCATAGGCCGTATCCGCATTACTGATGGTGAACTCGATGGGCCCTGTTTCGTTGATGCTGGGGGTGCAGTCCACAGTAGACCCCTCGTTGCTGGAAATAGATCCTTGGTATAGCCCTTCCGTCTTTCCGAGTTGCCAGACCATGCAGAAAACCCATATAAAAGTACATATTTTCTTCATGGGAATGCTCATACCATTAATTTAACATATAAGCCAGTTATGCAAATTTAACCCGAGCTAAATTTTCTTCCCTCGGAATGTACTCCAAATTTTCTGGAAAATCTATTAAAATGACCCAAAATACGCCATATTTCGTTCACTTCCTGGAGAAATCTTGACAATCGATTTCCACAAGATTTCTCCACAGTGTTCCCCGTCTGGAGGCAAGATAAAAAAGCTATTCAAAATATGGGGTCGACCACGCCGATTTTGTCACATACCCAATATGCAACATAACCCTATTTTTAAACACCTGAAAAACGTACGAAACTGAGACTGACGAAGGTTGACTTCGATACCCGACCCACCATATAGCTCAATCGAGCCACCCCTCCGCATATGTCATTTTGAAGGAATGGTAGTACCTAGAAGCTTGGTACTATAAATACTGGTTATCAAAAAGGAAAGGATAATTATCATGTGGTCAGACCCGGGCGCTCTGATGCATAAATATTTCTGAGGGGGACCAATAATCCGAAACTATGGACTACTTCCTGGAGAGCGGGAGATGCTCCACCCATAATCCTTGTTCTGCACTGTTCTGTGTGAGCGGGACGGCCCACAAATCAAATTCACTGTTGGTGGAGGGGCAGGACTCTGCGTGGATCAAGGACATGTTTAAGAAAAGATATCCTGGGTCTTCGATGTGCGTCGTCGCTGGGTCGGTCGTCGAATGGTGCGTGGTCTCGGTGGTGCAGGTCTTTTATTCCCTACGGTGCGTTGTGCTTTGGCGACCAAGACGCCTCCTGCCTATTTGGCCCGCCGTTTCAATGCTTCTTTGCTTCTTTGGGTGCCGTACCCCACAAGACATCACCGGCGACTTGCAGTCCACTGCGTACCGCTTGTTTGCCGATTGCTTTCACCCCACGCGTCACCAAGGACAGGAACGTTTTGACGATGCTCCCGAGTATGTTCCCCAGCCCATGTCCTCGTTGCATGCGTGCACCACTAAAGACCGGAAGGCCACCTCCGGCCTGTTGGGCATAATAGTTCATATAGCTGCGTGCATCGCACTCATAAGGCACCTTCATTATCCAAAGTGGGGAGCACGTGCTTGTCGAAAATGAAGTATCAGCACCACTTTTCCTCGTTCGAATGCCACCGATCGTCCCGTGTCATCTCTTATATCCACCGTGATAGTGTTGATGTCGGTTTGTCGTACGGGTAGGTAGAGCATGTGGGTGAGACTGTGGGTAACTTGATCTCCATAAGTCTTTTTAATGGGGACCACCCGTAACAGAGGTGTGTTGATATCGCCCACGATGTGGTTGTCGACCACGTCCGAGTAGACGTAGAGTCCGTACATACCCGACTTCATATCCATCGGGATCTGGCCTTGGTGGGCGGTGGGACCAGCGAACGTCTGTAGATCGAAACCCAGCATTTGCTGTAGGATAGGACTCAGTACGACACTCACGTTGGCGGTCAGGATGATCTGTGCCTTGTCGTTGGGTGCGTTGTAATCGAAGTCCACGTGATTCTTGAAGGGAAAGGTTTTGATGGGTTTTGAAACATTCGAGACCTCCCGTAGAGCCTTATAATGCAACAGTCTTGTCAGCCCCTGCATGTACTCCTTGGGAGTATCGTATTGGCCTTCGGGGAGGGTGAGTCGGGTGTCTTTTCCTTCGTAGGTCACCTCGTACCACACTTCATTGGCTCGCACGTTGTACCACGTGTAAGGGTATTGGATATCCACGAGGCCACATTCCCATCGTCCAGGTAAATGCAACGGTTGCGGTAACTGGGTGACGTACTTGGCCAAGGTGTTGCCAGGAAACCCACCCAGCGAACTGTTACTGGGTAGGGTGAGGTAAAACATGGCGACTGAGCTGTCCTGCTGCTGCTGTTGGTTTTAATAGGTGTTCCAGGCCTTGGGCGGTTGTGTCCGGCGTCGTGTCTGGAGATGTGGGGTGTCTTGATCAAGGGTGGTTTTTTAAAGGCTTGAAAACAAGGTGCCCGTTGTGATGGTGTTTTGGGGCGTGACTCCGGTTACCACTCGGCTTCCCAAGAAGGTAGTGGGCCAATCGGCGATTGCTGGGTCCGCTGCATCCAGGCCCAGCGCTGGGGGTTCCCCACCAATTCCTGTGGTACATGCATGTCTTTCAAGCCTTGAACGAAGACCTCCCATCCTCGAGGATCCGTGTGCGACCTGTGTTGACGCATCAGGTCATTCACTAAATACGTCATGTGGGTCCCGGGGACCACTTGATTCTGTACCAGTAGTTCGCCTTTATCATTCCAAGTCATGTTAGGATTCTGTTTCATCCGTTGTAATACAAGGCCAGCTTGTTTCTTGAACGATGCAAGTACACTCTTCAGCACTTCGTCTTCCACCCACTATGGGCTGTGGGTGGTAGCCCTGGTAATGGCGGCGGTTGGAGCGGTGCTGAGGTCGACGGTGTGTCACGTGGTGGTGGTGGTGGTGGCTGTGGTGCTGGGGTAGAGAGGGTTTCGTATTGGTCCATGAACGTCATGTACCGTTGAAGCGTCTCATTGTACCGTTGTACTTTCTCACTGTCGCTTAACCCCGGTCTTTGTAAGATCTGTTGCATCTCTTCATCGAGGGTGTTTATGATCTTCACCGTAGGTGGGACAGGGTAGGGCGATTGGAGGTTTTGAAGGAACCGTGGTTCGACGAGGACCATTTTTTTCGTGTGGTTTATTGTCGGCCGAAGAGTCCACCCAATACTGGACCCAACACAGAAGCGGTCAACGGTGCTAAGATGGCCCCGAGAAAGCCGCCTTTCTGTAACACCTTTTTTCTTTTGTGTTTGAGAGACTCGCTTCTGGACTAGGGTTCGGAGACCTGTCTTATGCTTGGTTAACTTGGTCTTCTGAGCCGGAGTCGGTGGTACGTTGCCTTTTAACAGGTTGTACCCGATCTCGCACAGACAGCGTACGAGGTCAGGGTCCGCACCGCGTACAATGGTTCGGACCAACTCGGGTGGGGCCGTCTTCAATACACGGAGCGTCGGAGCGTGCTTCCGTACTCACGCAGACATCATGTACAACTAATGCTAGAACCCACAACTCTGCCTTTTTTATCTACCTCAGAGAACAGAGACAAAGTCAACCATGCTGTGGTATTAATTCATTTTATTATCCCCATCATCAAACACACACACTCCAGCTGGCAGGGCCACTGTGGGTGTGTTTACAATATTTTTGCATGTACACGTGGTGGGTCTCTCCGGGAAAGATGCCGGTCCGTAGTCGAAGGTGATCGGGGGTGGCTTGCTTGACGTCGAAGAGCATATACCCGTGCGGAGGGATTGTCGCATCTTTAAAGGATTCCAACGCAAACGGTGTGCGGCCGGGATACATCTGTCTCGCCAGGTGCAGCAGTTGAGTGGTATCTCTCGGGTTTTTGAAGACCACCCGGTAGTGGGCATTTAAGCTGATGTTCCGATGTTCTTTGTTTTTACTGAACAGATTCTGCACAATGTAGATGATGCTGAACCGTCGATGGTGGCTGCCTTTGGCAAAGAGTTGGGTGACCCGCGCATCCGTCTCCGCCATGAGATCATCCAGAACCACCAAGGTGTCCGGTTCCAAATCGGCCAGGTTGGGTAGCCCTTCCACGAACGTGATGTGGGACATTGCTGCATACGCTGCCTGCCATTCTCCGTAACACCACACGACTCGACCAATGGGTGGGGTGATCATGCTGTCGGCGTGTTGAAGGAGCTTCCTGACGAAGTGCGTTTTGCCGGAACCCGTCGGTCCTGCGATGACGCAAGTGAAGGGATGCTGCCACCGAGGGTCCATGGTTCGAGGTGTATCCGCTGTCGTGGTAAGCCGCTCTTGTAAATTTGGTACGAGTGAACTGGAGTGGTGGTGGGTACAACGTCGGTCGTCGTTGTCTGTTCACTGTGAGGGTTGAAATCCGGTGGGTTTTCAGACGTAGTGGGTGTACATGGTGTAGGTGTGGAGCTCGGTGTGGAGCTCGATGTGGCTTGTACACGTGGTGTGGTGGTGGTGATGACTGGGCTCGATACGGTGTTAACTGGTGCTATCTGTAGACTGGTTTCACTGCCACTCACAGCTGGAGATCTCAGTTGGTTAAGTAGCGTGCTGACATAGGCTACGTCGTAAAACACACCTCCGTACAACACACTCATCAGGGTGAGCAATATCACCACAAAGGCCACTTGCGCTTTGCGCGTTTTGGGAGACGCTGTGTTCAGAGGCTGCTGTTTGTCCATAGCACCGTGGTCGAACGTGAAATGAAGGAGGACGGCAGTGGTGTCTGGCTTTATAGTCATTTCACCTGGTTGGCAGCGACCCAGGAATTGAAGGAACTGGGTCAGCCTTGCCATTTGACGAAATGAAACAGTTTGCCACGTCGACGTTCCGTTTTCAAAATCTGCTCCACCGTGTAGTAGTCTTGCTTTGTTTTTACGACAGGCTGTAATTCCGTCTCGTAAAACGTCCCTGCAACGGTTCCCCTTGGAGATCTTACAGTTCATAGACTCGCTGCTGTCGGGGTAGGCGCCGTTTAATCAGGAAGTGCTCATCGCTCTAGTTGGGCAAGTAACTTTTCTCAAATTGACCTTTGACTTTACTGATCCGTACAGGGTTCCTCGACCTTGTACACCTCCTTCGGCGGTCGCTGCGATTGCCTGGGGTACAAGACACGCCGGACTTGGGCTTCATTGCGTTGGGTCACGGTAATGGTGGCTCTCTCTATACTCCGGTGATAGGCTCGATTGTAACCACTCACAAGTTTCGGGAGAACATCGATGTACCGCCTTGTATTCTTATAGGTGAAAAATTTATACATGCGGCCTTTGAATGTCCTGTTGAACCTTTCCACCACGGAAGTCTTGGTCTCGTTGTACATATGGAAGAAAAACACCTTCTGGGCTTTCAGAAATTGTTGGAACGGTCTGTTGAGGAATTCCGTGCCTTCGTCGGTTTGCAAATACATGGGTTTGCGCCCGGTCTTGAAGATGTCCTGGAACGCCGCTATGAGATTCGCCCCCGTTTTCGTCCGGATGGGTACCACCCACGTATACTTCGACAGGATATCGATGCACGTCAAGATATACCGATTTCCATCGTTGTGTTTGGCAAAGGCGCTCATATCGACCAAATACACTCGCCATTGGGCATCTAGTCCTCCCACGATGACCCGGTTCCGTAGAAAATGGCGACGGGCAGCTCGATGCAAGGTATAGGTGTCTTGTTTTCTTAACCAATCTCGGACTTGAGCACGTTGTATCCCCTGGGGTTTGGCCGCTCGATAGAGAGCCGTCAATGCACTATGGGCCGCCGGACTGTCGGGACTGTAGTATAAGTTATCCAACACCTTCTCCCAGCTCTTCATGGTGACAAATGATGATGGACCCTGGCTCTATCGTTTATTTATAACGGGTATATCTTGTGCCGGAGTTTATTTCTGATTTTCTTCGTTGGCTTCTGCCAGCACAGTGTCCATGGTAAATGACCAGTCCAACTCGTCTGATGAACACTTGATAAGCACTTGATCCACATCTGCCACGGCATCTTCCAACGCAGACCATAGATCAAGGTGAAGGGTAAAATGCACTGTACCGCCATCTAGCCGAGCCAATTGAGCAAAGAAGGGGCCGCGTCGGATGTACACATCGTGACACAAGTGAATGAGGTCGCCGTCCAGTTCACCAGACCACACCCGTTTGAATTTGGTCCAGCCCTCCCGATACAAACGAATGTGAGCCGGGCACGGTTATGTAGGGTCCGCATCACAGATGTCTCGTGCCTCCTCCATGATATCGACCTTATCCTCATAAACGTGCACGAAAACCTCGGGGTCAAGCTGAGATACGCCCGTATTATATGCTTCGTCATGGTCAGTACGTGAATGGTACCAGATTTGACTGTCTCTCGTATTTATAGGGAAAAAAAGTGTATGACGTGAGCTCAAAGGATCGGGTGGTCATGTCACTGGGCTGACTGAGTCTAGCCGGATAATCAATGGTATCGTGGCCTGCCTCCGCTTCATTGCTAGATATTTGTTCATTGGGTTCTGCCGCCGCTTCTCTCAGGGCACGAGCCCACTCCAACTCGTCTGATGACCGCTCGTCCGGTGTAAATAGCTGGTCCACAATAGGCACCACTTTCTCGAAGGCTGTCCACAGATCGGGGTCTAGGGTGAAGCCTCGCGTAGGGTCTTGGTAACGGCCCAGGCGTGGGAAGAAGGGTCCACGGTGTACGTAGATGGCATTGTCTATGTGGATGAGGTTTCCGTCGAGCTCACCACTCACCACCCGTTTAAATTTGGTCCAACCGTCACGGTGTAGCGTAACCGTATTCGATACGGTCTCAGCGTGCGACCAGCAAACATCTCCACGGTCTTCCACGAGGGTGACTTTATCTTCATAGACGTGTAAGACCACCCGGGTTGTAAGGGGAAGGGGTAGGACTGGTGACATGCCTGACCCAATGACGAACGGTGAATGACACACACTCTGTTTTTCGTATTGATGGACAGGTCCCTCGGTGACATGGTTGACCCAATGACGAACGGTGAATGACGCACACTGTGACTGCCCCTCGTGTTTATGGTCAGGTCCCACTGTCAATGCCACAGCGCCAGGATCAAGAGGACACAGACCATTACTAGGCCAACGAGCCGTCGCTGGTTCCGGCGTGAGCGCTCTTGGTCCATAGCCCGGGCATCAAGGATGGCTGTCATAGTCCAGTAGTGGTGAGTGATAGCACACCTCTCCATCGTGTGCACTCTGTGGAGGACGCTTCTGTGAACTCTTTCAGGATCTGACGTCGCCCCTCGCTGTCGTCGCCATCTGCAAACATGGAGCGAACCACTAGACCGTGATACGTACTATTCTGATTGGTTAGTCCAAAAAGAGAGCAACCACAACAAAGATTACAGCGACGGAGGCTCTCCTGGATCCCCTGGAAAATCTTCTCCACGTCTCATGGTATAGCTCCGGTGAGGCAGGCTCATGCTGGTGAGGCTCAGGCAAGTAGCTCCTCTCATCAGAGTGGCTCAGGCTGGTCAGGCAGGCTCAGGCTGGTCAGGTCAAGCAGGCCAATGAATGCAGCAATGCCCTAAAAATTCCCACTTTTATACACCTACATAGAAGTACCCGGATGTAGACACGGACGTAGGCGGACGTAGGCGTTTTAAGGAACCTGTAAATGGGACTAGTTCCCGTAGGATCTCCTCTGAAATAAACATAAAAACATAAACATAAACAAAGCATTCTAGTACCCGGATGTAGGCGCAGACGTAAGCGAAATTCTAATACCCGTCCATTGGTTCTTTCATCGATCGCTCATTGGCTCTTTTTCTCGACCGCTGATTGGTGCAAATGGAACTGCCCATCCTTCCCAGGTTAATTTACAATCCCCTTTTTGTGTTCAAGCTCTGTATATCGATGCCGCAACATTGTTGCCGAACGTTGCCGAAAGGGAGACCTTTTGACATGGATGTGACCTTTAACCTTTTGATCCGCCATTCACCCGCGCACTTCCGGTGATGCCGCGCACTTCCGGATAACCCGCGCGCGCGCTGCGGCCAGGGCGGGCCGGGCCGGGCCGGGAAAAACCCGGATGGAAAATCCGGACCCTACGTCTAAGGACAAATTGGAACTCTTCTGTGTGCGGAGGTAGTTTTTGTGAAACTGGAAGTGACGTCTGTGCGAACAACCCACACAACAAAACCACAACCACGGACCCATATGGGGTTGGTCAAACACACTGCCACGCAACCCCAAAATGCCTGCTTTCTATACTACGGCCAGACTGCGCATGCCTAGACTCTTGAACACGGACGAACCATGAGTCCAGTCGGATGCTGCTTCACGAGAGCTTCAAAATAAGACCTCATACGACTCCATCGGACCAATAGTGACCCATGTCGGCGCCAACATGTCTATTTCCATAAACTTGGTATAATGCGCATGCGCAGAATGACGTCAGTTTTACGTCACATCCACCCAGTCCGATGCTCCTTCACGAATACTTCACATGGATACCTCACTCGACCCCATCAGACCATTAGGGGCCTACCTAGACCCCAAAACGTCTATTTCCATACCCTTTTCCCACAATTCCCTGTCTGCGCATGCGCAGAATGTTGGACACGAACAAAACACTAGCCCAGGTGGATGCTCCTTATCGAGAGCTTCAAAATAAGACCTCATACGACACCATAGGATCATTAGGGGCTCACCTAGACCCCAAAATGTCTATTTCCATACCCTTTTCCCACAATTCCTGCTTGCGCATGCGCAGAATGTTGAACACGAAAAACACACTAGTCCAGGTGGATGCTTCCTCACGAATGCTTCACATTGATACCTCACTCGATCCAATTGGCCCAATCGTGGCCCACCTAGACATTAAAACGTCTATTTCCATACGTACTATTCTGATTGGTTAGTCCAAAAAGAGAGCAACAACAACAAAGATTACAGCGCCGGAGGCGCTCCTGGATCCCCTGAAAAATCTTCTCCACGCCTCATGGTATAGCTCCGGTGAGGCAGGCTCATGCTGGTGTGGCTCAGGCAAGTAGCTCCTCTCGTCAGAGTGGCTCAGGCTGGTCAGGCAGGCTCAGGCTGGTCAGGTCAAGCAGGCCAATGAATGCAGCAATGCCCTAAAAATTCCCACTTTTATACACCTACATAGAAATACCCGGATGTAGGCGCGGACGTAGGCGAAAGCATTCTAGTACCCGGATGTAGGCACAGACGTAAGCCAAATTCTAGTACACGTCCATTGGTTCTTTTATCGATCGCTCATTGGCTCTTTTTCTCGACCGCTGATTGGTCCAAATGGAACTGCCCATCCTTCCCAGGTTAATTTACAATCCCCTTTTTGTGTTCAAGCTCTGTATATCGATGCCGCAACATTGTTGCCGAACGTTGCCGAAAGGGAGACCTTTTGACCTGGATATGACGTTTGACCTTTTGACCGGACATTCACCCGCGCACTTCCGGTGATGCCGCGCACTTCCGGATAGCCCCCGCGCGCGCTGCGGCCGGGCCAGCAAAAACCCGGATGCAAAATCCGGACCCTACGTCTAAGGACAAATTGGAACTCTTCTGTGTTCGGAGGTAGATTTTGTGAAACCGGAAGTGACGTCTGTGCGAACAACCCACACCACAAAACCACAACCACGGACCTATATGGGGTTGGTCAAACACACTGCCACGCACCCCCAAAATGCCTGCTTTCTATACTACGGCCAGACTGCGCATGCGCAGACTCTTGAACACGGACGAACCATGAGTCCAGTCGGATGCTGCTTCACGAGAGCTTCGAAATAAGACCTCATACGACTCCATCGGACCAATAGTGACCCATATCGGCGCCAAAATGTCTATTTCCATAGACTTGGTATACTGCGCATGCGCAGAATGACGTCAATTTTACGTCATATTTACCCAGTCCGATGCTCCTTCACGAATACTTCACATGGATACCTCACTCGACCCCATCAGACCATTAGGGGCCTACCTAGACCCCAAAACGTCTATTTCCATACCCTTTTCCCACAATTCCCTGTCTGCGCATGCGCAGAATGTTGAACACGAACAGTCACACTAGCCCAGGTGGGTGCTCTCTCACGAGAGCTTCAAAATAAGACCTCATACGACACCATAGGATCATTAGGGGCTCACCTAGACCCCAAAATGTCTATTTCCATACCCTTTTCCCACAATTCCTGCTTGCGCATGCGCAGAATGTTGAACACGAAAAACACACTAGTCCAGGTGGATGCTCCCTCACGAATGCTTCACATTGATACCTCACTCGATCCAATTGGCCCAATCGTGGCCCACCTAGACATTAAAACGTCTATTTCCATACGTACTATTCTGATTGGTTAGTCCAAAAAGAGAGCAACAACAACAAAGATTACAGCGCCGGAGGCGCTCCTGGATCCCCTGAAAAATCTTCTCCACGCCTCATGGTATAGCTCCGGTGAGGCAGGCTCAGGCTGGTGTGGCTCAGGCAAGTAGCTCCTCTCGTCAGAGTGGCTCAGGCTGGTCAGGCAGGCTCAGGCTGGTCAGGTCAAGCAGGCCAATGAATGCAGCAATGCCCTAAAAATTTCTACTTTTATACACCTACATAGAAGTACCCGAATGTAGGCGCGGACGTAGGCGAAAGCATTCTAGTACCCGGATGTAGGCGCAGACGTAAGCGAAATTCTAGTACCCGTCCATTGGTTCTTTTCTACGATCGCTCAATGGCTCTTTTTCTTGACCGCTGATTGGTCCAAATGGAACTGCCCATCCTTCCAAGGTTAATTTACAATCTCCTTTTTGTGTTCAAGCTCTGTATATCGATGCCGCAACATTGTTGCCGAACGTTGCCGAAAGGGAGAACTTTTGACCTGGATGTGACCTTTTACCTTTTGACCCGACATTCACCCGCGCACTTCCGGTGATGCCGCGCACTTCCGGATAACCCCCGCGCGCGCGCTGCGGCCGGGGCGGGCCGGGCCGCAAAAAACCCGGATGGAAAATCCGGACCCTACGTCTAAGAAAAAATTGGAACTCTTCTGTGTTCGGAGGTAGTTTTTGTGAAACCGGAAGTGACGTCTGTGCGAACAACCCACACCACAAAACCACAACCACGGACCTATATGGGGTTGGTCAAACGCACTGCCACGCACCCCCAAAATGCCCGCTTTCTATACTACGGCCAGACTGCGCATGCGCAGACTCTTGAACACGGACGAACCATGAGTCCAGTCGGATGCTGCTTCACGAGAGCTTCAAAATAAGACCTCATACGACTCCATCGGACCAATAGTGACCCATGTCGGCGCCAACATGTCTATTTCCATAAACTTGGTATAATGCGCATGCGCAGAATGACGTCAGTTTTACGTCACATCCACCCAGTCCGATGCTCCTTCACGAATACTTCACATGGATACCTCACTCGACCCCATCAGACCATTAGGGGCCTACCTAGACCCCAAAACGTCTATTTCCATACCGTTTTCCCACAATTCCCTGTCTGCGCATGCGCAGAATGTTGGACACGAACAAAACACTAGCCCAGGTGGATGCTCCTTATCGAGAGCTTCAAAATAAGACCTCATACGACACCATAGGATCATTAGGGGCTCACCTAGACCCCAAAATGTCTATTTCCATACCCTTTTCCCACAATTCCTGCTTGCGCATGCGCAATGCCCTAAAAATTCCCACTTTTATACACCTACATAGAAGTACCCGGATGTAGACACGGACGTAGGCGGACGTAGGCGTTTTTAGGAACCTGTAAATGGGACTAGTTCCCGTAGGATCTCCTCTGAAATAAACATAAAAACATAAACATAAACAAAGCATTCTAGTACCCGGATGTAGGCGCAGACGTAAGCGAAATTCTAGTACCCGTCCATTGGTTCTTTCATCGATCGCTCATTGGCTCTTTTTCTCGACCGCTGATTGGTGCAAATGGAACTGCCCATCCTTCCCAGGTTAATTTACAATCCCCTTTTTGTGTTCAAGCTCTGTATATCGATGCCGCAACATTGTTGCCGAACGTTGCCGAAAGGGAGACCTTCTGACATGGATGTGACCTTTGACCTTTTGATCCGCCATTCACCCGCGCACTTCCGGTGATGCCGCGCACTTCCGGATAACCCCCGCGCGCGCTGAGGCCAGGGCGGGCCGGGCCGGGAAAAACCCGGATGGAAAATCCGGACCCTACGTCTAAGGACAAATTGGAACTCTTCTGTGTGCGGAGGTAGTTTTTGTGAAACTGGAAGTGACGTCTGTGCGAACAACCCACACAACAAAACCACAACCACGGACCCATATGGGGTTGGTCAAACACACTGCCACGCAACCCCAAAATGCCCGCTTTCTATACTACGACCAGACTGCGCATGCCTAGACTCTTGAACACGGACGAACCATGAGTCCAGTCGGATGCTGCTTCACGAGAGCTTCAAAATAAGACCTCATACGACTCCATCGGACCAATAGTGACCCATGTCGGCGCCAACATGTCTATTTCCATAAACTTGGTATACTGCGCATGCGCAGAATGACGTCAGTTTTACGTCACATCCACCCAGTCCGATGCTCCTTCACGAATACTTCACATGGATACCTCACTCGACCCCATCAGACCATTAGGGGCCTACCTAGACCCCAAAACGTCTATTTCCATACCCTTTCCCCACAATTCCCTGTCTGCGCATGCGCAGAATGTTGGACACGAACAAAACACTAGCCCAGGTGGATGCTCCTTATCGAGAGCTTCAAAATAAGACCTCATACGACACCATAGGATCATTAGGGGCTCACCTAGACCCCAAAATGTCTATTTCCATACCCTTTTCCCACAATTCCTGCTTGCGCATGCGCAGAATGTTGAACACGAAAGACATTCTAGTCCAGGTGGATGCTCCCTCACGAATGCTTCACATTGATACCTCACTCGATCCAATCGGCCCAATCGTGGCCCACCTAGACCCCAAAACGTCTATTTCCATACCCTTTTCCCACAATTCCCTGTCTGCGCATGCGCAGAATGTTGACAACGACCGAGACACTAGTCCAGGCGGTTGCGCCCTCACATAGGCTTCACATTGATACCTCATACAACTCCATCGGCCCATTAGGGACCCCCTTCGATCACAAAACGTCTATTTCCATACCCTTGGTCTACTGCGCATGCGCAGAATGACGATATTCCAACCCTACACGCACCCCATCGGATGCTCCTTCAGGAATGCTTCACATTGATAACTCATACGACTCCATCGGACCATTAGGGGCTCCCCTAGATCCCAAAACGTCTATTTCCATACCCTTTCTCTACTGCGCATGCGCAGAATGACGTCAGTTCCACGTCACACCCACCCCGTCAGATGCCCCTTCACGAATGCTTCACATTGATACCTCATACGACCCAATCGGTCCCTACAGATTGCCGAATATTCTCACGAAAACCCACGGTTTTGAGACTACTTTCGGACCGCGGAGGCAGACCGCATCACCGCCAGACCGCATCACCGCGGAGAAACCCATGCCCCCAAGGTCACGCCCCATTCACCCAGACCGGAAGTGACGTCATACCTGCGCACAACACTCCTGCGCACACCGCCACAAAACCGCCCCATTTTATTCTGCGCATGCGCAGTGAGGCGCCAAAGACTTTAAATCAGTAAACACTACTACTCAGAAAAGTGGGTTACTGTGGGATAGCATCTATATTCAATATTTAGCACTTTTATATACTCTAATTAGAAGAGATTCGCATTAAAATACATGTAACACAGTGTTGGAGAAAGGACAATATATTAAATATTTAACACCTTTATAATATTATCTAATTAGAATATATTCGCACTTAAATATGTAGCTGACGTCTGAGAACGGACCATAAATTGAATATTTAGCACTTTGATAATCTCATCTAATTAGAAGAGATTCGCAGTTAAATATCTAGCTGGCGTCCGAGAAAGACAATATATTCAATATTTAGCACCTTCATAATATCATCTAATTAGAAAGATTCGCACTTAAATATATACCTGGCGTCTGCAAAGAGATATTATATTCAATATTTAGCATTTTTATAATCCATACTAATTAGAAGGGATTCGCAGTTTAATATCCACAAGAGCCTATCGGAGAGAAGACAGTATATTCAATATTTATAGCACTTTTATAATCTACCGATACTCTAATTAGAAGAGATTCGCATTAAAATATCTGTAATACCGTGTCGGAGAAAGGACATTCCCATATGATCCTCCATTAATAACATGCATACACCATAGTGTGGGAAAAATCGTCTCACATGGGCGGAGCCTATTTGATTTCAGCCAACCACGGCACACTAAATAACGCCGGACTACTTTCGCTCTGACGTCATGTGCTATTTTTAGTCGTCTGCTACATGTGCTCAGTCGGCTAAGTGTAAACAATGAACGATGCAAAACATTCTCACTCTTGAGCCTGGTTCTCGAGTCAAAATTCGGAATAGACTTGGCCATTACGTTCGCAATTTTCAGCCTTTGGCTACATATTTCTTGTTCACGGTAAACATGGATTCAAGTGGAGAGAACGTGGATGTCCCTTGGTATGACATTGACATTGCCGATAATGAACCGGTCAGCCATGGCGAAACTGAAAATGAAGTGGACAGATTTGCGGACGTTGATGTCGCAGAATTTATTGTCGCCCAAGAAAACAAAGCCACAGCAAGAAAAACCACAGCTCATTTGGGTGTTTTCGCGCAATATTTGCTTCAAAAACATGGAGAATCTTGAGATATCATGGAACTGGACCCAAAGATGTTGAATGACTATCTGTCAAAGTTCATTGTGCCCGTGAGAAAGCGAGACGGTGGGAATTACGAACCAACGACACTGAGAGGATTTGTAGCGAGTTTTGAGCGGCATCTCAAGAGGAATGATTATGGCCACTCCATCATTACCAGTGTTTTTTTCGCGAAAACGCGAGAGGCATTGAAAGCAAAACAAGTTCAACTGAAAAAAGAAGGTATGGGAAATAAACTGTTCAAATCAGAGCCTATCACCATGAATGAAGTTGACCAGTTATATGAGAAAAAGTTGCTGGGTGACAGCTGTCCGGACAGTGTTTTGAACACACTGTGGTTCAATAACACAGTGCATTTTGACATGAGACCTGTGACCGAGCACAGAACACTACAGTGGGGGGACATTGTGTTGAAAACGGATTCGGCAGAACGGGAATATTCGGAGTATAGGGCGGAGAGACAGACGAAACTCGCACTCGCACCGTCAATCCACGTATGTATGCTGCCTTGCCCGGCGAGCCACACGCTGAGCGATGTCCCGTGAAACTGTACAAATTCTACGCCGAAAAGCGCCCTGCCGCCATGAGAAACGAGGACTCACCTTTTTATGTTGCCTCGAACTGGAAGAAGGATTCCCGAGAGCGGTTGACATGTTCAAGCTACATCCCAAGGCCTAAACCGGCGAAATGGTTTAAAAATCAAGTTGTAGGAGAAAACAAGATTTCCGCCATGATGAGGTCCATGAAATCTGCCGCGGTTTCTTGTCCGCTGGAATCTAATTCTTTTGGGCAGATTCAATTCAGTCCGTTTCCGTGCACGATATCACTTTTTGAAAACCTGTAACCGCGCGTAAAATTGGAACGTTTCTTGCACGCGCAGTCTACCGTCGTTTGGATTTCACTGATGTTGGTCGTCTAAGGTAAGATTTGTCTTTATTTCGCAAAGATTTTCTGAAGTTAATGTCGTAGAATATTTGTAAGATGTTTATCTAGCCACAGCAGAGCTAAAAGCCGGACGAACTCCGAGAAAATCGAGTCCACAGCGCCCCCATAGAATCTGTGGGGAATCTGCACCATTGTTCCCTAATGGGCTGAGTTGAACGGAGTAAGCCCATGCGAGCGACGTTCAAGATTGAACTATCTGACAAGAAGGAGTTGACGAACACTAGCGCCCGAAAATTCCTTATGCAAACTCTCTCAGACAGCAACGTACCACCGACAGAAATTATGCAGATTTCAGGGCATAAAAATGTACAGTCAATCCTGAACTATTCAGCGATATCCGAAGCACGACAGGCTGAAATTTCCTCGGTATTATCCGGTGCCGGTGGTAAAGAACCATCTACTTCCCAGGTTACTTTATCGTCTCGGAAATCACAAAAAGTGTCGACACAGTCCGTAGTTGGGTCCCTGTTCAGGTTGTACAATTTCCGGTGGTACATTCCACATAAATTTGCCCGTTTCCGAGGAATCTGTTGATGCTGGAAGCCCTTCAAAGCGTGCAAGGTTATCCGTTGAATCTGTTTCCGTTCAAAACGAGTGACCTTGTTCAACAAGTTGTTGCACTAGAGTGACCCGCATTTGACTCCGCTCTTTGAAACTGTTAACCATTTCAAATAGTTCTATTTATATTTCCCACAATTTGGTGTTAATATGACTATTGACGTTCTACATTCACATTTTCCACAATATATTGATGCTGTACTTTAAAAACTGAGTGGAACTCTATTTTACGGCGCACTAATTTCACTGACGTGAGTGAAGTATTCAGCTGATGTTTTCTGTGTCATATCATTACGCAGTAAAATATAAACAAACTACACGTGTGTCTTGTGTGTTCTGTTTTGGTTTTTTAATTAAACTTGGCTAAATTTGATCATATGGGAAAAAGAATCCCAGATACATGATTGTGGGATGGCAATTCCCACTCTCGAGAAGGAAAAACAATCCCAACTAAGACTCGGTTGGGATTGTTTTTCCTTCTCGAGAGTGGGAATTGCCATCCCACAATCATGTCATCTGGGATCCTCTTATTCTAACATGCTCCACGTTATAGCCGTGCGCTGATTGGTCCAGACCTCAAAACATACGGAGATTATCAGACGATAATCTTCATTTGTTTTTTGTGATCTGTTTCATTCACGTGCCGAACTGGTGACGTCTCATTCTTGCATGTGACGCAGTGCTACAAAGCGGAGCGACGATTGGTTCATTCACTGCGCAGTGAGCGGAGTTCACACAGCTGCAGCTCGTGAACGGACAACACGCACGAGCATGGCCTGTAAACCAGTCACGAAATTCTCGCATCAAAACGGATAGTTCGCAGAAAATTTGCCATTCCGCTTATGAAATGAGGAAATATTTATCATTGTGCATGTTAGAATGGAGTTAATGACCTTCTTAGTGAATATTATCTTGTAATAATTTTTCGTTGTTTAGTTTTAGACCTCATCAAAAAACCTCGCGGCTACGCCGCTCGGTTTTTTGATTGACGGTCTAAAACTAAACATCGTAAAATTATTACACGATAATATTCACTAAAGCGGTCATTAACTCCTAAACACAGGCCCGCAAAACAAGAGTTTTGGGGTGTGTGGACGGTGGTATTACGGTGACGTGTCGAAATATAGGGTCTGTTTATATAACCCCATGCTTTATATAAATCAACATAAGGCGTGAAACGCACTTTGGGTGAATCGAGAAATAAACGGTTTATCGCCAAACAAAATACATCAGCATATTCTACAAGTATCACTTTATATATTCCCGTCGTCAAATTAGTAAATTTGTGCAATTTTTTACCTTTGCCGGGCGATTCAAAATCCAACCAGACTGTCCATCCATCTAGGAACAGCCCGATTATGACGGGCTTCGTTCTCAATTCTGATTGGTCAGTCGAGACACGCCTCCGGCAAGAGAGGTCACGCATAGATCAGCTGTCGCAATTGACCAATCAGAATTGAGAACGAAGCCCGCCATAATCGGGCTGTTCCTAGATGGATGGACAGTCTGGTTGGATTTTGAATCGCCCGGCAAAGGTAAAAAATTGCACAAATTTACTAATTTGACGACGGGAATATATAAAGTGATACTTGTAGAATATGCTGATGTATTTTGTTTGGCGGTAAACCGTTTATTTCGCGATTCACCCAAAGTCCGTTTCACACCTTGATGTTGATTTATATAAAGCATGGGGTTATATATAGCGACCCCATAATTCGACACGTCACCGTAATACCACCGTCCACACCCCCCAAAACTCTTGTTTTGTGGGCCTGTGCTCCTAAATATATTCAATATTTACCACCTGTATAATATGAATGAATAAATGAATATTTATTCACCAATATAATAAATCCATGTACATTGACATTATGCAGACTAAATATTGGCGGGAATAAAGCCCCATGAGGCTTGTTCCATCCCAGTAGAAATAATTATACAATGAGTATTCCACATGATACATTTCATGGACAATAAAGTATGGTGTTCTATTTCGGCCATTTTTGCGTCGCGCGTCGTAGGCGACGGGAAAGGCGACGTCGCCCTTCCCGTCGCCCTTTCCGTCGCGTTCTTATAATGTTAAGAGATAGAACGCGACGCGACGTCGCCCTTCCCGTCGCCTTCCGGTAATGTAGGACAAAATCGAGCTGCGCATGCTTAGGGAGCAGCTATTGCGATGTGGGTCGTATGGTGAGGACACCATTTCATGAATGAGCTCTGCCACTATCGACGAAGAAAATGTCGGCGTAAATGAATAATGCTTATCCTGCATTATTGTATCGCTTTTAAACGGTGTTAAATATTAGTCCATGCTTGGAATGATACCTGTTACAGGCGCGGCGGAGCCGGGGGGGCAGCGGGGCCCCCCCCCCCCCAATATGAAAAGAGGGGGGCCAAGGACCACTTTTGCCCCCCCCCCTCCAATAATTGTAACTGACGTGCCTTGAAATGGATCAGATATGTGTAGAGAACCGTCTGAAATTCCAAAAAAATTCCGGGGGAGTACCCCCGTCCCCCCGATCACATCTTCAGAAGCCCCAAGTATTGACCGTGTTTACATTTGAAACACTGGAATATACGATCATGTCTCAACGTCTCCGTGAAGTTCGTTCTGTCTAATCAACGAACAGCACACTGTCCATCAATAGTTTGTGTTTATAAAGCTCTCCGCCTATTTCGCCGACAAATAACCTTTACTGAGCACCGGACACTGCAGCCTCCTGTCCAGGCACTCGTTCTGTAATTCAGATGCGGCGGGAGTAGTATAGAAAAGCTATTTAAAGTCATATTGACCTCTTTGCACTTAAACTTGAGGGGTAACTCTTGATTTCCCTTTGACCTTGTATTCTTCCGCGGTGATGCGGTCATGTCTGGCGGTGATGCGGTCACGGGAGAAAGCCTCCGCGGAGAAAAAGTAGTCCCCAGAATTCAAATACGCTGCATGGTCCGATTGGGTCGAGTGAGGTATCAATGTGAAGCATTCGTAAAGGGGCATCTGATGGGCTGGGTGTGGGGTTCGAATAGCGTCATTCTGCGCATGCGCGGTAGACCAAGGGTATGGAAATAGACGTGTTGGGGTCTAGGGGAGCCACTAATGGTCCGAAGGAGTTGAGTGAGGTATCAATATGAAGCCTATGTGAGGGGGCTTCCGACGGGTGGATGTGGGGTTGGAATAGCGGCATTCTGCGCATGCACGGTGGACAAAGGGTATGCAAATAGACGTTTTGGGATCTAGGGGAGCCACTATTGGTCCGATTGAGTCGAGTGAGGTATTATTGTGAAACCTATGTGAGGGGGCATCCGATGGGCTGGGTATGAAATATGAGCATTCTGCGCATGCGCAGTAGACCAAGGGTATGGAAATAGACGTTTTCGGGTCTTTGTGGGCCACTAGTGGTCCTATGGAGTCGAGTGCGGTATCAATGTGAAGCACACATGAGGGGCATTCGCCTGGACTAGTGACTCAGCCGTTGGCACCATTCTGCGCATGCGCAGACAGGGAATTGTGGGAAAAGGGTATGGAAATAGACGTTTTGGGATCTAGGGGAGCCCCTAATGGGCCGATGGAGTCGTATGAGGTATCAATGTGAAGCCTATGGGAGAGGGCATCTGACTGGACTAGTGGCTCGGGCGTTGTCACCATTTTGCGCATGCGCAGACAGGGAATTGTGGGAAAAGGGTATGGAAATAGACGTTTTGGGGTCGACATGGGCCACTATGGGTCCTATGGAGTCGTATGAGGTATCCATGTGAAGCCTATGTGAGGGGGCATCTGATTGGACTAGTGGCTCGGGCGTTGTCACCAGTCTGCACATGCGCAGACAGGGAATTGTGGGAAAAGAGTATGGAAATAGACGTTTTGGGATCTAGGTAAGCCACTAGTGGTCCTATGGAGTCGTATGAGGTATCAATGTGAAGCCTATGTGAGGGGCATCCTCCTGGACTAGTGACTCGGCCGTTGTCAACATTCTGCGCATGCGCAGACAGGGAATTATGAGAAAAGGGTATGGAAATAGACGTTTTGGGGTCGACATGGGCCGCTAATGGTCTGATTGAGTCGAGTGACATATCCGATAGGACAGCCAAAGACAGCCTCACCAAAACTGCACCTGACGTGCATATAGGACAGTAGTGTATAAAAGGGATATCGGGCCTAGTTCAACCCGGATGTAACTATGACGTCACAACTTCCGATGGTGGCGCCATCTGTACACGCAAGGGGAGACGACTCGATGTTCCTAAAAACACGACATGAGCATTTCCATGAATATATTTCAGGATGGTGAAAGGTTGATTCTAGACTAGGGACAGACAGTAAGTGAAATTTCTCCATTGGTATTTCAGTTAGTACATGTCTAGACTTGTTGGTGTATGTACTGGGGTTTAGACGTCCATGTTTTAAAATGGCTGTGTTTTTAGGCGGCCATGTTTTAAAATGGCTGTGTTTTTAGGCGGCCATGTTGGAAAATGGCTGTGTTTTTAGGCGGCCATGTTTTAAAATGGCTGTGTTTTTAGGCGGCCATGTTTTAAAATGGCTGTGTTTTTAGGCGGCCATGTTTTAAAATGGCTGTGTTTCTAGGCGGCCATGTTTTAAAATGGCTGTGTTTTTAGGCGGCCATGTTGGAAAATGGCTGTGTTTTTAGGCGGCCATGTTTTAAAATGGCTGTGTTTTTAGGCGGCCATGTTTTAAAATGGCTGTGTTTTTAGGCGGCCATGTTTTAAAATGGCTGTGTTTTTAGGCGGCCATGTTTTAAAATGGCTGTGTTTTTAGGCGGCCATGTTTTAAAATGGCTGTGTTTTTAGGCGGCCATGTTGGGAAATGGCTGTGTTTTTAGGCGGCCATTGTTGTAGAAAAAACGTATAAAAGGGGGAAATTTTTAGGGGTTGGTTGTATTCATTGCACTACCTTACGGATTGCTCTCACTCTGACTGACCTGACCAGCCTGCCTGCCTGCCTGCCTGTTTGCCTGCCTGCCTGCCTGCCTGTTTGCCTGCCTGACCTCTAGCCTGCCAGCCTGCTTGCCTACCAGCTTGTATTAGACGAAAGCATGAGACGTGGAGAAGATTTTCCCTGGGACCCAGCAGTACCTCCGGTTGAAGTCTTGCCTGAAGACGAGCGTGTGAGGGAGATTTATCAACGACACTGGGCTACCATACGCCATTGTTTTCACCGTGACCGCCCGATATTGGACTTTCGACTGCAGGACCTTACGTATTTGTCTTCTTATGCGGAGAACATTTTCACAGACCAGGTCACAGCCTTCAAGTTAAATCTCACTTTTGGATACATCCTTCGCCATAAAGAGACAGACCAGCTCCGGTATTATTATCCCAGCAATAATACCTATGTGTTTGACCAGCCATTCACGGTGACGGATGCGATTTCCCTGGAGCCACTCATCGACCGATTGACTACGTTGGATCCATTGGAATGGGCCCGATTGCAACGCCCCAATACCCAATGGCTTGTGGAAAGGGTGACCAACGTCACATTTTTCGTCACAAAAATGAGAAATCATCCTATCGGTGCTCCTGTACTACTACCCCCTTGGCTGCTTCATCGAAAAGGCATGTATGCATTAACGCTAGGGCAACACGCACCCTACAAAGACCGGAAATGTCTGTTTCGATGTTTGGCCGTGCATCTGGAAGAGTGTGATCCCCAGGCTTGTGACAGAGTGGCCAATGGCTATTGGGAACAGTACTTAGAGCAGCAAGACTTGGATGAGCGGCACTTCCGTGGAGTCCCCTTTAAGTATTTGGATGTCGTGGAAACTCTGTTCAACATCAATATCTTTGTATACCGATTACAATGCCAGGAGGATACATTTGTGGCTGAATTGGTTCATCGTTCAACAGAACGGTACGCTTCTACCATGAAAGTCAATGTCTTCGACTCCAATGGCGTGAGTCATTTTTCGCTGATCCACAATATGAGCCAGTACGCTCAGTCTTACAGTTGTGCCCAATGCCATCGGGTGTTTGACCAGTCTTGGCACCTACATCAACACGAGAAGATTTGTGACAACAGTGTGAAGCGAAAATTTCCGGGTGGTGTGTATCATAATACGCCTACTATTTTCCAGGAACTGGTCGATGAGGGTCTCATGATACCGGAGGCGGACCGTTATTTTCCCTACCGGGCGTGTTATGATTTTGAGGCCTTGTTGGAGCCCATGGACATGTTTTCAGCGAAAACGCAGTGGACGCAGCGCCATATTCCCCTGAGTGTCAGCATTTCCAGCAACGTACCTGGCTATGACGCTGCACCGGTCTGTTTCGTGTCTACCGGGGATTCCCATGAGTTGATCACCCGCATGATGGGGTATTTAGAAGAAGTCAGTGCGGCCAGTACGGAATTGTTGGTGTCCAAGTTCCAGGACGTACTGGACCAGCTGGACGATCGCATTCCTATACCGGGTGTAGCGTTTAGTGACGATGAAGAGTCCGACATGGAGTTGGAGTCGCAGCCGGAACCCGTGCAGTCGCAGGATGTGCCTTTACCGAAACCGTATGCGGAGAAATTGAAAGTGCGCTTCCTACAATATCTAGGCCAGTTACCGGTGCTGGGTTTCAACTCGGGACGATATGACTTGAACATGGTGAAGGAATTTCTCTACCCCTACTTGGCCCAGGCGAATACCATCAAGTGCATCATCAAGAAGATCAATAATCATATGGCCCTCACTACCACATCACTTCATTTCCTGGATGTACGGAACTACTTGGCTCCTAATTATAGCTATGATCAGTGGGTGAAGGCGTATGACTGTGCACAAACCAAAGGCAGGTTCCCTTACACGTATATATCCACGCTCCACCGTTTGGAGGAAACACAGTTACCACCCCGGGATGCCTTCTTTGACGATTTGAAGCAAGTGGAATGTCCGGAAGACACGTACCGGGAACTACAGCAGGTATGGAACGATCAACATATGCACACCTTGCGAGATTTCCTCATATGGTATAATAACTTAGATGTGGTTCCTTTCCTGGAAGCGGCTGAGAAAATGGTTCAACTCTTTCGTCGCGAGATGCACGTCGACATCTTCAAGGAGTGCTTGAGTTTACCGGGTGTGGCGCTTCGCCATCTTTTTCAAGAGTGTCCTACGTACTTCTCGCTGATACAGCAAAAAGATGCAGACATGCATGATTGTCTAAAGCGGAACATTGTCGGTGGACCGAGTCTTATTTTTCACCGTTATCACGAGAAGGACGTCACTACGCTCCCCAGTGGAAAACCCTGTGCTAAGATCATCGGATTCGATGCGAATGCCTTGTACCTGTGGTCTCTGGCCCAACCTATGCCCAGTGGCCATTATACACGTTGGTTGGCGGAAGGTCAGCATTTTACACCGCAACGCACTCCCTACAAGCATCTGGCTGATCAGTGGCTGGATTGGGAAGCCTATCGACGGGGAATTTATATACGACACCAGACCAACGCCACAGAGAAGCGCATAGGAGATCGTCGACTTCCCGTCGATGGGTTTGCCCTGGTGGGTAGGACACCGACCGTATTTCAATTTTACGGTTGCTATTGGCACGGCCACGAATGCCATTTCAGCGCTGGCCGTTTCAACGAACGACGTGGAAAAACACGGGAAGAATTACGAGAAGAAGTGGTGGAGAACGGCAATTATGTGAAAGAGAGAGGATACCATCTCATTGAAATGTGGGAGTGTGAATTTCACACCATGCGCCAGGCCCTGCCCCATTTACGGCGTTTTCTAAAAGAGCGCGAGTACCCGTTGAGTCGTCGGCCACTTTTGAGTTTGCCACAGATGTTCGATGCCATTCGTTCGGGGGACCTCTACGGCTTTGTCGAATGTGATTTACATGTTCCCGACACTCTCAAGCCCCTCTTCGCCCAGTGCCCGCCCATCTTTAAGAACACGCTGGTGGGTCGGGATGATATTGGAGACACCATGGGGGCCTATGCCAAGCAACACGAGTGTTTGCCTCGACCTCGCCGTATGTTGATTGGTAGTATGTGGGCAGAGAAAATCTTGCTGGGCACTCCGCTACTGCAATGGTACATGAGCCACGGTTTGGAAATTACCAAAATATACCAAGTGATACAGTACGTACCCCACGCCTGTTTTGCGGAGAATGCCGACATCGTGACGTCTGCCCGTCGTCAAGGTGACCAAGACCCGAGTAAGGCCATCATCGGTGAATCGTGGAAGTTGACGGGCAATGGATATTATGGAAAAACGGTCACGAACCAGGATAAGCACGTGAACGTGAACATTTGTACTACTGCCCAAGCCCGCAAAAAAGTGAATTCTCCTCTGTTTCGCTCCGTGCAGGTCATCGATGACGACACCTATGAAATCAGTTCAGCCAAGAAAACTATCCGTTACAACCTACCCCTGCAGATTGGCTGTATGGTATACCAGGTGGCCAAGCTGAGAATGCTGCAGTTTCTCTATGATTTCATGGGTGTGTATTTTAATCCATCAGACTGGCAACTCATGGAGATGGATACGGACTCGGCCTACATGGCCGTCTCTAATGCGGATTGGGAGTCCCTGGTGAAACCGGAGTTACGGGCCCAGTATGAAGCGGAACGGGACCAGTGGTTACCTCGACGTGACCATTACCAGTACGATAAGCGTACGCCGGGCCTCTTCAAGCTGGAGTGGAGTGGGGATGCTATGATTGCTCTCTCCGCCAAGACGTATTACTGTTACGGGGGAGACGAAAATAAGTTTAGCTGCAAAGGGGTGAACCGGCGCGATCCCAACATCAACAAAGCCTTGTACTTGAACGTGCTGCAAAGCCAGGCCAGTGCGAGTGAAACTAACCGAGGATTTCGGGTGGTGGACCACCAGATGCGGACGTACATCCAGCAACGAGACGCCTTTACTTTCTTTTATCCGAAACGGAAAGTGCTGGCCGATGGCATCAGTACTACTTACTTGGACTTGTGAACATATATTATCTTATACCCGGACTTGTGAATTCTAATGGACATACACATTTGGACTCTAAATTACTCTCTATATACATTACACCATGAACTTGTTTGTCATTCTTTTGAATATGTACTCGATATACGTCAGTTCGATGACTCGGTCTAACTGTTATATACTCCACTGTGATTTCTCTCTCTATACATACGTTCACCTCAATTCTTGTTTGCAACGTTCTTATATACTTGTACATACATTCTTGTTCACTTGTTCACATTAATAAATATTCGAACTTCACTTGGGTTTTCATGAAGTTTTTTATTGAACAACACCACCGAAACATTCGTACTAACCATGCTCCAAGCAGGTTATATCATGGTCTTAACACCTATGTTGGGTTTCTGAGTATTGCTGGGTAACATCCCGAGCACTGAAGAGTTTCTAATGTTTCCTTAGACGTCCGGATGTTCAACCTCCGGGGTGTTTCCCGCCCCGGCCCCCCAGCGCGAGCGCGCGCGTGCGGATTCTCCGACCGCAGCGCGCGCGCGCGCGTCATCACCGGCAGTGCGCGCGCGCGGGTCAAAAGGTCACATCCAGGTCAAAAGGTCTCCCTTTCGGCAAGGTTCGGAGAATACATAGAACTTATAGTCATAAACTTAATCTATACGTGTTGGACGAGTCTTCACTCACCGTATACACGCACCTCAATGAAATGCCCGCTCCAAACCTAGACCAAAAACACGTACTTGGTCTGTGGGCTGATTTCATTGGCTCTCTATTTTACTATAGTGCGCTTGCATTCTAACCTTGATGGGCTACATTTTGGCCCCATCCTACACCACTGATTTCAGTTTGACTGAATCTCCACATTGGGCATTGATGCATTATGAATAAAACACACAAGACAGGGTTTTTTGGTGAGATCTCATTTTTTTTATTCAGTGAACAACAACAACGTGAGAACAACCACGTGAAAACTGAAGCCCAGAACAAGGGGCTTGTACATTGAAAGAACTGAAGCCCAGAACAGGGGGCTTGTACATTGAAGCCCAGAACAGGGGGCTTGTAAACTTAAGCCCAGAACAGCGGGCGTGTGTACATTGAAAGAATTCAAGCCCAGAACGGGACTTGTACATTGAAATGATGGGCGGCCCAGTCATATACGAGTACATCGCGGTCCTCAGCCTTGGGGTACTCGTCAAACATCTGTACGATGGTAGATAAGGGTCTTCCCCGGCATCGATGGTACAGGTAAAACAAGCAATATTGTCCGCACACGCTACTGGTCAGGCTTTGCAACGTTTGACTGCTCCAACACCACGTCTCTGTGCCTTGATCCATGAAGTCTGTTAAATCGGGATGGAGGGGTGGCAGGCCGTACGGGTCAAAGTATTCGCCCTGCTGTTCTGTCAAGTACACGGCCACCCAATGTTCACCGGGCCGATCCATCGGGTCCGTGTTGAGAACGTAAGCAGCAGGATACACACGGTCTAATGGGAACACATCTTGGGCGAATACCCCTTGAAACATCATACGTGTCTCTGGGTCATTCTCCAGCACGGTGGTTATCTGGTCTGTATCCATGTTAGGTGGAGAAGTCACACAGCACGTTGCGCGCCTTGTCCACTTGAATGATGTTGTCAAACTCGGCGTAGCAGATCACATTGACGGTGCTCCGGAGGGCTCGTAGAAAGTGGATTTCCAACCGTAAATTGCCTTGCTTGGCCAGGGCCAGCTGATGGTCGTTCTCTAAGGTGGGGGTCAGATCGAAACAGAACAACGTGTATCCGTTCCCGTAGTCCTCCCGACTGATGAAATTCCCTTCGTCCTGGTTGATTTGACCGGTGGCTGTAAACAGGCTCTGATAGGCTCGAATGAAATTCGCGCGCCCAAAGTTCGGGGTTAAGGCCGTGGCTGGCACCTGTTGTTGGCCACAAAATTGATGCGAAATGTTTAAAGTGAAACGGATTCTCTGGGTAGGCTCCACTGAAACTGGTATTTTCCACACAGGCCAGGATCAATCGCTTGGGTAGTTCCCCCAGGAACAGGTTTTCTTTGTTGGCGCCCATATTTCCAGCAGGCACAGAGAACACTTTGGTTTGTACACGTCGGATAGGGTACTGGGCTGGTTTTGTTTCCAAGGCTTTCATGTGTCCCAATTGAACGGCTGGATTCGGTTTCACTTTTCGGACATACAGGACTGCGTCTTCGATGACAATCTTATAGTCAGCTACATGCGCCTCTACGTTAGTGGCCATCAAGGCGAAGGTCGGAGGCGTCCGTATCAGTCGGATTTTGATGGGGATCTTGTTCAAGAGGTATCGGTCTTGCATGAACATGTCTGCGTGCAGTCGACCGATCATATCCACCGCGACTCCGTTCGCGGTCAAAGCCTTCCGTTTGCTATATCCCGTATTGTCGTTCTCTGCGCCCATGTGCTCGGCTTTGTCCTGGTAGAATAAAGCAGCTGTCAGTTGAGATTTTTTAGCCTCTCGCCCATGCGACAACAGCGTCTCGATGTAGGCTCGATAGGGGTACGTGTTGGTCGAGTCACTGATGAGTTTGTCGCTGAGAAATATATCCACCTGTTGAAACATCGAGTGCAGCCAGAGATTCGTCGGGCCCACCGTTGCTTGGTCGGCGATTCTGGTGCCATCTCCATTGACGATCTTGGCTTTCACATACAAGTATGTATGGGCTAAATCCACATAGGCCGTATCCGCATTACTGATGGTGAACTCGATGGGCCCTGTTGCGTTGATGCTGGACAGCGGGAGATGCTCCACCCATAATCCTTGTTCGGCACTGGTCTGTGTGGGCGGGACGGTCCACAAATCAAATTCACTGTTGGTGGAGGGGCAGGACTCGGCGTGGATCAAGGACATGTTTTAAGAAAAGATATCCCGGGTCTTCGATGTGCGTCGTCGCTGGGTCGGTCGTCGACTGGTGCGTGGTCTCGGTGGGGCAGGTCTTTTATTCCCTACGGTGCGTTGTGCTTTGGCCACCAAGACGCCTCCCGCTTCTTTGGCCCGCCGTTTCAAGGCTTCTTTGGGTGCCGTACCCCCCAAGACATCACCGGCCACTTGCAGTCCACTGCGTACCGCTTGTTTGCCGATTGCTTTCACCCCACGCGTCACCAAGGGCAGGAACGTTTTGACGATGCTGCCGAGTATGTTCCCCAGTCCATGTCCACGTTGCATGCGTGCACCACTAAACACCGGAAAGCCACCCCCGGCCTGTTGGGCATAATAGTCCATATAGCTGCGTGCATCGCACTCGTAAGGCACCTTCATTATGCAAAGTGGGGAGCACGTGCTTGTCGAAAATGAAGTGTCACCACCACTTTCCCGCGTTCGAATGCCACCGGTCGTCCCGTGTCATCTCTTATATCCACCGTGATCGTGTTGATGTGGGTTTGTCGTACAGGCAGGTAGAGCATGTGGGTGAAACTGTGGGTGACTTGATCTCCATACAACTTTTTAATGGGCACCACCCGTAACAGAGGTGTGTTGATATCGCCCACGATGTGGTTGTCCACCACGTCCGAGTAGACGTAGAGTCCGTACATACCCGACTTCATATCCATCGGGATCTCGCCTTGGTGGGCGGTGGGACCAGCGAACGTCCGTAGATCGAAACCCAGCATTTGCTGTAGGACAGGACTCAGTACGACAATCGCGTTGGCGGAAACGATAAGCTCTGCCTTGTCGTTGTGTGCGTTGTAATCGAAGTTCACGTGATTCTTGAAGGGATAGGCTTTGATGGGTTTTGAAGTATTCGTGACCTCCCGTAGTGCCTTATAATGCAACAGTCTTGACAGCCCACCCATGAACTCCTTGGGAGTATCGTATTGGCCTTCGGGGAGGGTGAGTCGGGTGTCTTTTCCTTCGTAGGTCACCTCGTACCACACTTCATTGGCTCGCACGTTGTACCACGAGTAAGGGTACTGAATATCCACCAGTCCACATTCCCACCGGCCAGGTAAATGCAACAGTTGTGTTAATTGAGTCACATACTTGGCCACGGTGTTGTCAGGAAACACATCCAGCGAACTGTTACTGGGTAGCGTGAGGTAAAACATGGCGACTGAGCTGTCCTGCTGCTGCTGTTGGTTTTAATAGGTGTTCCAGACCTTGGGTGGTTGTGTCCGGCGTCGTGTTCGTCGCGTTGACTTGCTACGTGTCACGGCTCTGGAGATGTGGGGTGTCCTGATCAAGGGTGGTTTTTTAAAGGTTTGAAAAGAAGGTGCCCGTTGTGGTGGTGGAGTTTTGGGGGGTGACTGCGGTTCCCACTCGGATTCCCAAGAAGGTAGTGGGCCACTCGGCGATTGCTGGGTTCGCTGCATAAAGGCCCAGCGGTGGGGGTTCCCCACCAATTCCTGTGGTACATGCATGTCTTTCAAGCCTTGAGCAAAGACCTCCCATCCTCGAGGATCCGTGTGCGATCTGCGTTTACGCATCAGGTCATTCACTAAATCCGTCATGTGGGTCCCGGGGACCACCTGATTCTGTACCACGAGTTCGCCTTTATCATTCCAAGTCATGTTAGGATTCTGTTTCATCCGTTGTAATACCAGGCCAGCTTGTTTCTTGAACGATGCAGGTACACTCTTCAGCACTTCGTCTTCCACCCACTGTGGGGCTGTGGGTGCTACCCCTGGTAATGGCGGCTGTTGGAGGGGTGCTGAGGTCGGAGGTGTGTCACGTGGTGGTGGTGGTGGTGGTGGTGGTGGGGTAGAGAGGGTTTTGTATTGGTCCATGAACGTCATGTACCGTTGAAGCGTCTCATTGTACCGTTGTACTTTCTCACTGTCGCTTAACCCCGGTCTCTGTAAGATCTGTTGCATCTCTCCATCGAGGGTGTTTATGGTCTTCACCGTAGGTGGGACAGGGTAGGGTGATTGGAGGTTTTGCAGGAACCGTGGTTCGACGAGGACCATTTTTTTCGTGTGGTTCATTGTCGGCCGAAGAGTCCACCCAATACTGGACCCAACACGGAAGCGGCCAACGGTGCTAAGATGGCCCCGAGAAAGCCGCCTTTCTGTAACACCTTTTTCTTTTGTGTTTGTGGGACCCGCTTATGGACTAGGGTTCGGAGACCTGTCTTATGCTTGGCCAACTTGGTCTTCTGAGCCGGAGTCAGTGGTACGTTGCCTTTTAACAGATTGTACCCGATCTCGCACAGACAGCGTACAAGGTCAGGGTCCGCACCGCGTACAATGGTTCGGACCAACTCGGGTGGGGCCGTCTTCAATACACGGAGCGTGGGAGCGTGCTTCCGTACTCGCGCAGACATCATGTACAACTAATGCCAGAACCCACAACTCTGCTCTTTTTATCCACCTCAGAGACAAAGGCAACCCTGCTGTGGTATTCATTCTTTTTATTATCTCCATCATCAAACACACACACATCCCAGCTGGGGGCGCCACTGTGGGTGTGTTTACATTATTTTTGCAAGTACACGTGGTGGGTCTCTCCGGGAAAGATGCCGGTCCGTAGTCGAAGGTGGTCGGGGGTGGCTTGCTTGAGGTCGAAGAGCATATACCCGTGCTGAGGGGTTGTGGCATCTTTAAAGGCTTCCAACGCAAACGGTGTGCGGCCGGGATATATCTGTCTCGCCAGGTGCAGCAGTTGAGTGGTATCTCTCGGGTTTTTGAAGACCACCAGGTAGTGGGCATTTAAGCTGATGTTCCGATGTTCTTTGTTTTTACTGAACAGATTCTGCACAATGTAGATGATGCTGAGCCGTCGATGATGGCTGCCTTTGGTAAAGAGTTGGGTGACCCGCGCATCCGTCTCCGCCATGAGATCATCCAGAACCACCAAGGTGTCGGGTTCCAAATCGGCCAGGTTGGGTAGGCCTTCCACGAACGTGATGTGGGGCATTGCTGCATACGCTGCCTGCCATTCTCCGTAACACCACACGACTCGGGCAATAGGTGGGGTGATCATGCTGTCGGCGTGTTGAAGGAGCTTCCGGACGAAGTGCGTTTTGCCGGAGCCCGTCGGTCCTGCGATGAGACACGTGAAGGGATGCTGCCACCGAGGGTCCATGGTTCGAGGTGTATCCGTTGTCGTGGTAACCCGCTCTTGTAAATTTGGTACGAGTGAACTGGAGTGGTGGTGGGTACAACGTCGGCCGTCGTTGTCTGTACACTGTCAGGGATGATGATGGGGGTGGGTACAACGTCGGTGGTCGTTGTCTGTTCACTGTGAGGGATGAAATCTGGTGGGTCTTGAGACGTAGTGGGTGTTCTTGGTGTAGGTGTAGAGCTTGGTGTGGAGCTCGACGTGGTTTGTACACGGGGTGTGGTGGTGGTGACTGGGCTCGATACGGGGTTGACTGGTGCTCTCTGTAGACCGGTTTCGCTGGTGGCTGGTGTTCTCAGTTGGTTAAGTAACGTGCTGACATAGGCTACGTCGTAAAACACACCTCCGTACAGCACACTCAGCAGGGTTAGCACTATCACCACAAAGCCCACTTGCGCTTTGCGCGTTTTGGGAGACGCTGTGTTCAGAGGCAGCTGCTGTTGGTCCATAGCACTGTGGTCGGACGTGGAATGAAGGAGGACGGCAGTGGTGTCTGGCTTTATAGTCGTTTCACCTGGTTGGCCGCTACCCAGGAATTGAAAGAACTGGGCCAGCCTTGCCATTTGACGAAATGAAACAGTTTGCCACGTCAACGTTCCGTTTTCAAAATCTGCTCCACCGTGTAGTAGTCTTGCTGTGTTTTTACGACAGGCTGTAATTCCGTCTCGTAAAACGTCCCTAGCAACGGTTCCCCTTGAAGATCTTCCAGTTCATAGACTCGCCGCTGTCGGGGTAGGCGCCGTTTAATCAGGAAGTGCTCATCGCTCCAGTTGGGCAAGCTTTTCTCGAACTTGCCCTTGACTTTACTGATCCGTACAGGGTCCCCGACCTTGTACACCGCCTTCGTCGTTCGCTGCGATGGCCTGGGGTACAAAACACGGCGGACTTGGGCTTCATTGCGTTGGGTCACGGTAATGGGGGCTCTCTCTATACTCCGATGATAGGTTCGATTGTAACCCCTTACCAGTTTCGGGAGAACATCGATGTACCGCCTTGTATTCTTATAGGTGAAATATTTATACATGCGGCCTTTGAATGTCCTGTTGAACCTTTCCACCACGGAAGCCTTGGTCTCGTTGTACGTATGGAAGAAAAACACCTTCTGGGCTTTCAGAAACTGTTGGAACGGTCTGTTGAGGAATTCCGTGCCTTCGTCGGTTTGCAAATACAAAGGTTTGCGCCCGGTCTTGAAGATGTCTTTGAACGCCGCTATGAGATTCGCCCCCGTTTTCGTCCGGATGGGTACCACCCACGCATACTTGGATAGGATATCGATGCGCGTCAAGATATACCGATTCCCATCGTTGTGTTTGGCAAAGGCGCTCATATCGACCAAATCCGCTTGCCACTGGGCATCTATTCCTCCCACGATGACCCGGTTCCGTAGAAAATGGCGACGGACAGATCGATGTAAGGTATAGGTGTCTTGTTTTCTTAACCAATGTCGGACTTGGGCACGTTGTATCCCCTGGGGTTTGGCCGCTCGATAGAGAGCCGACAAGGCACTATAGGCCGTCGGACTGTCGGGACTGTAGTATAAGTTATCCAACACCTTCTCCCAGCGCTTCATGGTGACAAATGATGATGGACCCGGAGAGTATGGTTTATTTATAACAAGTTTCTACCACCGTCGTGTTGGTTGACTGAGTCTAGCCGGGTAATCAATGGCCTCGACGTCTGGTTCATGGCTAGAGAGTTGTTCATTGGGTTCTGCCGCCGATTCTCTCAGGGCACGAGCCCACTCCAACTCGTCTGATGACCGCTCGTCCGGTGTAAACAGCTGGTCGACAATAGGCACCACTTTCTCGAAGGCTATCCACAGATCGGGGTCTAGGGTGAAGCTTCGCGTAGGGTCTTGGTAGCGGCCCAGGCGTGCGAAGAAGGGTCCACGGTATACGTAGATGGCATTGTCTATGTGGATGAGGTTTCCGTCGAGCTCGCCGCTCAACACCCGTTTAAATTTGGTCCAGCCGTCACGGTGTAGCGTAACCGTATTCGATACAGTCTCAGCGGGCGACCAGCAAACATCTCCACGGTCTTCCACGAGGGTGACTTTATCTTCATAGACGTGTAACCCCACCTGGGGTGTAAGGGGAAGGATGGCTCGTAGGACGGGTGACATGCTTGCTCCAATGTCGAACGGTGAATGACACACACTGTGTCTGACCCTCGTATTTATAGTCCCACTGTCAATGCCACAGCGCCAGGGTCAATAGGGCGCAGACTAGTGTGAGGCCAACCAGCCGTCGCTGGTTCCGGCGTGAGCGCTCGTAGTCCATAGCCCGAGCATCAAGGATGGCTGTCATAGTCCAGTAGTGGTGAGTGATGGCACGCCTCTCCATCGAGTGCACTCTGTCGAGGACCGCTTCTGTGAACTCGTTGAGAATCTGGCGTCGTCCCTCGTTGTCGTCGCCATCTGCAAACATGGACCGGACCACTGCTCGGTAACCCGTGAATGAATTCACCACGGTGGCATGCTGTAAAAGGCGAGTCGCATGGGGCTGGATCTCCGTCATGGCTCTGCAACCGTAGAAATGAAGGTGTGGGATCCCGAGGGACGTGTTTTATAGACCAGGTCACACATGCGCGCCTAGCTCTACGGGTGTAGTCCGTGATACGCAGTATTCTGATGGGTTATGTGGCTCCTATAGAGATAGTACTTCATCGACCATGGGGATTACTTTTTCCAAGGCTGTCCATAGATCAGGGTCCAGAGTAAAACCACCTTGCTTGAGACAGAGGAGTCGAGCAAAATAGGGACCGCGGAAAATGTAGACGTCACACAGGTGAATGCTATCACCGTCGAGGTCACCCAATAACACCCGTTTCAAGGTAGTCCAGCCTTCCGGGGATAAAGAGACACGCGCTGGTTCAGACGTACACCAACACCTACTGTCGTCATCGATTAGCTCCACGCGTTTGGGATACAACAATAGGGTGCAGTCCGGTGTAAGAGTGCGGGTCTCCCTCACACGCTCGTCTTCAGGCAAGACTTCAACCGGAGGTGCTGCTGGGTCCCAGGGAAAATCTTCTCCACGTCTCATGCTTTCGTCTAATACAAGGTGGTAGGCAAACAGGCAGGAAGGCAGGCAGGTAGGCAAGCAGGCAGGCAGGCTGGCAGTCAGGCAGGCAAACAGGCAGGCAGGCAGGCTGGTCAGGTCAGTCATATGGCCGCCTAAAAACACAGCCATTTTAAAACATGGCCGCCTAAAAACACAGCCATTTTAAAACATGGCCGCCTAAAAACACAGCCACTTTAAAACATGGCCGCCTAAAAACACAGCCATTTTAAAACAT
This sequence comes from Hanleya hanleyi, assembly GCA_036873755.1. NCBI lineage: Eukaryota > Metazoa > Mollusca > Polyplacophora > Lepidopleurida > Hanleyidae > Hanleya > Hanleya hanleyi. Next base: position 60,456 of record JAVTVY010043417.1, on the reverse strand, counting down.
GGCCGCCTAAAAACACAGCCATTTTAAAACATGGCCGCCTAAAAACACAGCCATTTTAAAACATGGCCGCCTAAAAACACAGCCATTTTCCAACATGGCCGCCTAAAAACACAGCCATTTTAAAACATGGCCGCCTAAAAACACAGCCATTTTAAAACATGGACGTCTAAACCCCAGTACATACACCAACAAGTCTAGACATGTACTAACTGAAATACCAATGGAGAAATTTCACTTACTGTCTGTCCCTAGTCTAGAATCAACCTTTCACCATCCTGAAATATATTCATGGAAATGCTCATGTCGTGTTTTTAGGAACATCGAGTTGTCTCCCCTTGCGTGTACAGATGGCGCCACCATCGGAAGTTGTGACGTCATAGTTACATCCGGGTTGAACTAGGCCCGATATCCCTTTTATACACTACTTAGGACTAGGAACCAAAGAACTGAATTCTATCATTAAAACCAGAATAGATAGTAAATGGGAAAAGGAATGGAACGAAGAAAACCGAGGTAGATGGCTACATAGTATTCTAGATAAGGGGAAAAGACGGAGTTGTGGATTCCAGCTAGACAGTAAACGTGACGACCGCATCATCACAAGATTAAGACTAGGCAAAACAGGGCTAAAATCACACCTCTCTAAGCTAATAAAAAACACATCACCACTATGCACCTCATGCAACAACGAAGAAGAAACGACAGAACATTTTATACTCAAATGCCCAAAACATGACCCCTATCGCCGCACACTGGAAAACGAGCTCAAAAACTTAAATGTCCCTCTGTCGTTGGCTTCTATATTAAATCCTAAACCACCTCTTATAAACAAGGTATACTCCACCTTACTAGCTTACATCAAATCGACTGACTATTACTCTACCATTTAATACTATATGGTTGCACCAAGAAACCAAAGACCAAATTTAAATAAATGTAGCACGCTTAGAGTCAAAACTATATTACAGGGGCGGAAATAAGGGTCAGTGATCAGAAATGACTGATCAAATTTGGACACTAACCAATCAAAATGTCATAGCAATAACATAGACAAATTCACTGATCAAATTAAAAGCTTCTAATAATGAGCACCGATCAAATTGTGTTCCCTTATTTCCAACCCTTATTAACGAATGTTAACCGTCCGGTTTTCTAGCAGGGGCAGAAGACTGGAGGTTATATCAAACATTCACAATCGGCTTTAATTATAATAATATTTTTATTTATAATATTTAGTACCTAATTAATTATTGCTATTGATCATGTGTGACTTAGATCACGATAGTGCCTGTCGGTGGCAAAAAATAACACCAGAAAACAAGAAACTACAAACTCTTCTATTCTTTGTAATACAGGCACAGCACACTGAAGACCACAGACGAGTAAGACCAGCCATGAAACAGAACACCGATGACGACAAATATTATAAAACAGCACCGTGAGTGACAACACCCCAGAAACCACCCTGACCTAGCCATTTCAGTGGAATCACCAAAACCCACACCTTGACCACGGACAATCAACGGAAACAAGAACAGCTTCTACATTCAAACCAAATCGAACAATGCCTACCACAACCACGGACAATTGAAACCATACTCACTGAAGACAACACAGATCAGATGTGCCACACCTGAGATGCCACCGATGTAACGACTGTCTAATGCAAATATGATCCTTTGACTTTCACCTATATAGGATGTAGACCTGCCATCCTGTACCCCAATACCCACTCCAAGCAATTGTTACAGGCACAGATTTCTGGAAGAGCCCGCCTATGATTCTCCCAGTTTTTTCTGGACGGCGTTGTGTGTACAGAGGGGTACAAAGACAAAGGAATCACCCACGCGACTACAATATACAATGAACACATACTTACCAATATAACCTAATCAAAAACCAAGCGATGAACCTGTACATAGACAATTCTTCTATTCTAAACTATTTATATCTCCATCCGCCCATTTATTATTATTTACTTATTTATTTATTTATTTATTTATTTATATATTTATTTACTTATTTGTTTATTTGATAATACAGCACTTGTAAACATCTTTAACAAACTAAGAAATGTAACGTGTAATTATAATAAAACATTGAGTTGATGAGCTGCGAAATCCGTACGGGAAGCGGCCCTTAAACTGCAATTTCAATCAATCAATCAGTGAGATATCAATGTGATGCATACGTGAGGGCGCATCCCCCTGGGTGGATGGGTGTTAGGAATATCGTCATTCTGCGCATGCGCAGGCAGGCCGCAGTATGGAAATAGACATTTTGAGGCCGATATGGACCACTATGGGTCCGAATGAGTCTAGGGAAGTGTTATTTTGTAGCTCTCGGGGCGTAGATCACGACTTGAAGGGATGTCCACGTCATCTGTGACGTCACTGGTGACGTCATCAGTGAGAGTAGTAGCGAAAGCGGGAGTTTCGGAGGTGCGATGGAGTGCATTTGGAGTAGATAACGGCCTATTTTTCCATCCAACTACCTGGTAGAGTTACCTGTGAGTATGAGTGTATGCGCGCGTGTGAGTGAGTGAGTGAGTGAGTGAGTGAGTGAGTGAGTGAGTGAGTGAGTGAGTGAGTGAGGCGTGCACAACGCCTGTGAGGCGTCCTCAACGCCCGTCTTAACGCATGGACGCATTAACGACGGTGAGTGAGTGAGTGAGTGGTCATATAAGGTCGTTTGTACACCATTAGCCTCAGTCTGTATCCATCCTTTGACCGGGTACCATGTCGAGTACATGTCCGTCCTGTCAAAAGACACTCTCTCGTCGCGACAATATGCTCAGATATATGCGTCTAACGCATAGACAAGAGACACCACCAAGTCCCGCTATAGGTCCACCAATTGGCGTAGAACATCCCTATACGATGACGGTGAGCGGCCCCACGGGGTGTGGAAAGACGTCCTGGGTGATGAAGTTCTTAGAGGAAGGTGTGGCAACCCCAGCTTCGACACGTGTTGTTTGGTGTTATAGCCAATGGCAGCCCGCCTACGAAACTACGCGATTACAGAATGTGAGCTTTATCCCAGGAATTCCTCACGACATAGACGAACCCTATTACTTCGATTCCGAGCAGACCAACGTGGTAGTGCTCGATGATCTGATGAGTGTGCCCAAGGACAATTCGAAAATCGCCGACCTATTCACCAAAGGGTCCCATCATCGCAATCTGTCCGTCATCTATTTGACTCAGAATCTCCTTCCTCAAGGGAAGGCTTCCAGAGATATTGCCTTGAACTGCCAATACTTTGTGTTGTTCTCCAACCCCATCGACAGAGCTCAAATCCGTGTGTTTGGTAGTCGAATTTATCCTCAGAACATTGACCATTTCATGCGGGCGTTTGAAGGAGCGACAAGTCGTCCGTACGGCTACCTGTTCGCAGATTTAAAAGCCCATACCCCCGAAGATCGCCGGCTGACGATCCACCTGTTACCCGGCGAGGCATCACCGCAGCCTCTACACCATCCACCGAGTCCACTCCTGGAAGAACAGCAACCCGCTCCCGTACAACAGGTCCCCTTCATACCACTAGTCCCCGAATACCACCCAACCGTGAAAGACCAACCCGTACCCGTACAAGGGAATGAACATAATGTGAACTCGAGGCTATGGAAGGATTTGTTCACAGAAAGAATGAACGCCGAGCTGGGGAGATGTTGGAGGCCACAGGAAACAAGTTTCACCGCAAAGGGTATTCGAAAGAGGAAGCCGCAATGTTAGCCCATAATACTTTGGCACCCAGACTACGACGGGCTTTACGTCAGCAGTATGGCGACCTCTTGACCCATATGAAATTGTTGGACAAGGACCCAGTCCATATGGAAATCGAAAGAACAGCGTCGATGTTGAAAACCTCGGGCATGAACTGGAAAGCGGCGTATGTCACCGCAATAGCACAAAAGAAACATTTGTTCGAACGCATCATTAAGACCAAAAGCGTCTCACTATAAATAGACCACACGGCACCAGTCCCCTTATTTCACCATGAGCACTGCAGAGTCCAACTTGTTTGAACCCGACAACGAGGATATTCTAGCCGAAGCCTTACGTCAAGCCAATGTCGATACTATTATTGATACAGCGCAAGGTGGAGTCACCGTTCAGCACCAACGCATGCCACGCTCATAGATGACATCCAATGGGTGACACGCGTATGTCTTCTGCTGCAAAAGAAACAGATAATATCCAATGAGGATACCAACACAACTACCCGTGCCCAGAATCTGCTGTCCCTGCATGAGGCATTTCAAACCTTTATGGAGACCCAGCTGGAGACGGGGAATTATCTTCTTCAACCTCCAACATCAACGTCCAGTGATGATGGACATGGCATAACGCGTTGAGACAGGTATGGAGACGGGCGTTGAGACGGACGTTATGGCGTTGAGATGGGCGTTAAAGCGTAACAACGGGCGTTGATGGGCGTCACTGCATTTCGATGTATTGGTGTCTAGTAAAATTACAGCTTCTGAGCTAATTCACCAGGGCGTTGAAGCGTTAAGCGTCTATAAAAGCAAGTGTATTGCTAAATCACGCTCAGTCGACGTTCAACCGTCGACATGGCTTATACTTGCATTGAGTGCGAACGCACGTTCACCAGACATTACGATATGATGCGACACCAGAAGACTTTCCATCCAGACTCCGAGGAGCCCGTTGAGGCAGATGCTGATGCAGAGATTGATGAGAGTGCATCGACTGATACCGAATCCAAGATTGCTGACAGTCTATCTACTGATATGGAGAGCTTGACCTCAGATAGTCAGCCTACATCCCAGGAAAGTGAGGCAGAACCTACCTTCTGGGATCGTATTGTGACAGCAGCTATCAATACTCACGCTGAAGCGATCGAGGACGCGGGACAGGATAACTTACAACAGGCGTACACCGAAATGCGGCCCCGCATCAGGAAAACAGCCATGGCGATCTATGAACAGTATACCTTACTACCGCTTGAAATGAAAGGCGACCCCGCGCACAGGTCCATCATGAAGACCAAGCGTCACTTGGAAGAGGCTATGGGGTTACCACCCACCGAGGCCCTGGAAAATGCGACTAGAATGCGCAAACAACTGTTTCAGGACATGCTGCCCGACGAATATCCAGGCCTGCCCGAGGAGGACTAGAACAAAAGGGTGGAACTTTCTGAAACGGCAACTTCTGATTGGACAGTCGAGCATACATCTAACGGACAAGAACGAGTATGACAGATGCAAATGGCGGCCTCTGATTGGACAAGAGTCTTCTTGAATTTTAAACCTACCCATCTCTAACTATAAATACGGAAACACGCATGTTAGAGGTACATTCTCACAACCTGTACCAGACCCGATCAAATGGAGAAGCCAGCCAATTCCAAGCCAGACGAGCAATCGTTGAAGATTGACGAACAGGTGCCGGTTCCCACTCGATTCCCCAAAAGAGTTAGCAAAAGATACCCACCCATAACTATGGAAATGATAGATGATTTCTTCAGTGTGGGTTACAGTTCAACCAGGGGAGAGCCCGGGGATCTCCGCTACCATCGCCAGCGATGCCTGACCTGCCTTGAAGGTGTACGCTTGGCCGGGTGTGATCTTTGCACGAGAAGAGAGGAGATTTTCCAGTGGGCGAAGTAAGAGCTTGCCACCAAAGGCCGTTTTTTCCTTGTATGGAAAAATATGGCCGCGATTATCTCGAAAGAGATACTTGTAACAGATGTACAGACGGATGAATGAATGAGTAAGAATCATATTAGGTCACACCGAGCAAAGATGGAACTTTCTGAAACGGCGACTTCTGATTGGACAGACGAGAATACATCTAACGGGCAAGAACGAATATGACAGGACCAAATGGTGGCCTCTGATTGGACAAGAGACTTCTTGAATTGTAAACCTACCCAACGCGGCTCTCCCAGCGTGGGTATGTTATGATGGAGGGGAAAATAAACTATATGAAAAAGCTTGTTGTTGTTGTTGTTCTCTCATCCTTGTTGTTGTAGTTGTTATCTCATATGTCTGTATCATGGCGTCAAGGCGTTATGCTATACGGAGGAACCATTAGTCCAGTCGGATCCCACTCACTCACTCACTCACTCACCGTCGTTAATACGTCCATGCGTTAAGACGGGCGTTGGGGACGCCTCACGGGCGTTGTGCGCACCTCACTCACTCACTCACTCATTAGGCCGTTATCTACTCCAAATGCACTCCATCGCACGTCCGAAACTCCCGCTTTCGCTACTACTCTCACTGATGACGTCACCAGTGACGTCACAGATGACGTGGACACCCCTTCAAGTCGTGGTCTACACACCGAGAGCTACAAAATAACACTTCCCTAGACTCATTCGGACCCATAGTGGTCCATATCGGCCTCAAAATGTTTATTTCCATACTACGGCCTGCCTGCGCATGCGCAGAATGACGATAATTCTAACACCCATCAACCCAGGGGGGATGCGCCCTCACGTATGCATCACATTGATACCTCACTCGACTCAATCAGACCATTAGTGGCCCATGTCGACCCCAAAACGTCTATTTCCATACCCTTTTCACATAATTCCCTGTCTGCGCATGCGCAGAATGTTGACAACGACCGAGACACTAGTCCAAGCGAATGCCCCCTCACGTAGGCTTCACATCGATACCTCACTTGACCCCATCGGACCAGTAGGGGCTTACCTAGATCCCAAAACGTCTATTTCCATACCCTTTTCCCACAATTCCCTGTCTGCGCATGCGCAGAATGGTGACAACGCCCGAGCCACTAGTCCAGTCAGATGCCCTCTCACATAGGCTTCACATGGATACCTCATACGACTCCATAGGACCCATAGTGGCCCATGTCGATCCCAAAACGTCTATTTCCATACCCTTTTCCCACAATTCCCTGTCTGCGCATGCGCAGAATGGTGACAACGCCCGAGCCACTAGTCCAGTCAGATGCCCTCTCACATAGGCTTCACATTGATACCTCATACGACTCCATCGGCCCATTAGGGGCTCCCCTAGATCCCAAAACGTCTATTTCCATACCCTTTTCCCACAATTCCCTGTCCGCGCATGCGCAGAATGGTGCCAACGGCCGAGTCACTAGTCCAGGCGGATGCCCCCTCATGTGTGCTTCACATTGATACCGCACTCGACTCCATAGGACCACTAGTGGCCCACAAAGACCCGAAAACGTCTATTTCCATACCCTTGGTCTACTGCGCATGCGCAGAATGCTCATATTTCAACCCCACACCCAGCCCATCGGATGTCCCCTCACATAGGTTTCACATTGATACCTCACTCGACCCAATCGGCCCAATAGTGGCTCCCCTAGATCCCAAAACGTCTATTTCCATACCCTTGGTCTACTGCGCATGCGCAGAATGCCGCTATTCCAACCCCACACCCACCCGTCGGATGCCCCCTCACATAGGCTTCATATTGATACCTCACTCAACTCCATCGGACCATTAGTGGATCCCCTAGACCCCAAAACGTCTATTTCCATACCCTTGGTCTACCGCGCATGCGCAGAATGACGCTATTTGAACCCCACACCCAGCCCATCAGATGCCCCTTTACGAATGCTTCACATTGATACCTCACTCGACCCAATCGGACCATGCAGCGTATTTGAATTCTGGGGACTACTTTTTCTCCGCGGAGGCTTTCTCCCGTGACCGCATCACCGCCAGACATGACCGCATTACCGCGGAAGAATACATGCCCAGGGCCCATTTGCCGGAACTATAGTGATCTGGGGTTACCTCCCCCTAGAAAGGTAACAATTGGAACTCTTCTGTGTGGGAGGTAGATTTTTTCTCCAATATGCAAATTTTTGAGGTCATTTAAGTGCAAAGAGGTCAATATGACTTTAAATAGCTTTTCTATACTACTGGCGGGGGAGATGACTTCGTCAAGATGACTCAATGCATTTTCACACCAAGACAGGGCCTGTAACTTTTCACTTGGGTGGGTGGGTATAATAGTTGACACATATCATCGGCGAATTATTTTCGAAGCAACGTGGGGGAAATTTCATTGAAGAACGCCGATTGGATCTCGGAAAGTCTGTAACTCGCTGTGTTGTACTGCAGGGGAGATTGGGGTACACTGGGACATTTTTCACCTTTTTGCAAAAATCTTCGTTATTATTGTCCTGTAGAGTAGCCTTGTATACTCTCGTTATAACTTATACTTATTATGACATAGTCACACAAAAAAATCTGAAATATCTGTTATACTTTTTTCCAGAATTCTGTTTTAAAAACGTAAAAAAATGTGTCCCAGTTTGCCCCACTATGGGGTACTCTGGGACACCCCCTGGGGTGCGATGGGACAATAACGAAAATACATTTTATAAGAAGTATATACTAATATTTTTTATATGAGTTGAGAAGATTTAACAGCGGTGGTTAAGTTAGTTGCTATTTTAGGCCCCTGCTTTGCGTAAAATATTTCCCAGGAGCCAAATTTGAGGAAAAAAATATTTTGTGTGATTCTCATCCCAACGAAAGCATTTGACTTTGAAAATTGTACTAAAACTCATCAAATCTGATAGGATTTTCAAATACTACCATCTAGGAAACAAAATAATGCACTTTGATGGCATTCTAGGATGAAAGGAAATTTCACCATTTGATTATTATTGTCCCAGTGTGCCCCAGCAAAAGTGTCTCACTCTGCCCCAGGTGCATGATATATTCCTTTTTATGACAAAAAACAATACATACCGCTGAGATACTAAATCGATATAATTAAAGTGTACCTTTGTCCATCCTCTCTCAGTAGTAACAAAACAGCAATGAAGTACTGCTGAAAACTTCTCATAACGAACTATCATCCTCAGTCCTAAAAATTTACTTGGACTGCTCAAAAACAGTTTTTGTGTCCCTATTTTTTTACCAATGATAGGTTTTACTTGTAATCAATATAGAAGTTGTGTGGGGGTGATAGCTTTCTGCTGAAAGTCATGTTATGTGCCTCTTGTTCTTAACAAAAGAGCTAGACGGCTTGTCCCACTGTGCCCCATGTCCCACTGTACCCCAATCTCCCCAGTCTGTATCCATCCTTTGACCGGGTACCATGTCGAGTACATGTCCGTCCTGTCAAAAGACACTCTCTCGTCGCGACAATATGCTCAGATATATGCGTCTAACGCATAGACAAGAGACACCACCAAGTCCCGCTATAGGTCCACCAATTGGCGTAGAACATCCCTATACGATGACGGTGAGCGGCCCCACGGGGTGTGGAAAGACGTCCTGGGTGATGAAGTTCTTAGAGGAAGGTGTGGCAACCCCAGCTCCGACACGTGTTGTTTGGTGTTATAGCCAATGGCAGCCCGCCTACGAAACTACGCGATTACAGAATGTGAGCTTTATCCCAGGAATTCCTCACGACATAGACGAACCCTATTACTTCGATTCCGAGCAGACCAACGTGGTAGTGCTCGATGATCTGATGAGTGTGCCCAAGGACAATTCGAAAATCGCCGACCTATTCACCAAAGGGTCCCATCATCGCAATCTGTCCGTCATCTATTTGACTCAGAATCTCCTTCCTCAAGGGAAGGCTTCCAGAGATATTGCCTTGAACTGCCAATACTTTGTGTTGTTCTCCAACCCCATCGACAGAGCTCAAATCCGTGTGTTTGGTAGTCGAATTTATCCTCAGAACATTGACCATTTCATGCGGGCGTTTGAAGGAGCGACAAGTCGTCCGTACGGCTACCTGTTCGCAGATTTAAAAGCCCATACCCCCGAAGATCGCCGGCTGACGATCCACCTGTTACCCGGCGAGGCATCACCGCAGCCTCTACACCATCCACCGAGTCCACTCCTGGAAGAACAGCAACCCGCTCCCGTACAACAGGTCCCCTTCATACCACTAGTCCCCGAATACCACCCAACCGTGAAAGACCAACCCGTACCCGTACAAGGGAATGAACATAATGTGAACTCGAGGCTATGGAAGGATTTGTTCACAGAAAGAATGAACGCCGAGCTGGGGAGATGTTGGAGGCCACAGGAAACAAGTTTCACCGCAAAGGGTATTCGAAAGAGGAAGCCGCAATGTTAGCCCATAATACTTTGGCACCCAGACTACGACGGGCTTTACGTCAGCAGTATGGCGACCTCTTGACCCATATGAAATTGTTGGACAAGGACCCAGTCCAAATGGAAATCGAAAGAACAGCGTCGATGTTGAAAACCTCGGGCATGAACTGGAAAGCGGCGTATGTCACCGCAATAGCACAAAAGAAACATTTGTTCGAACGCATCATTAAGACCAAAAGCGTCTCACTATAAATAGACCACACGGCACCAGTCCCCTTATTTCACCATGAGCACTGCAGAGTCCAACTTGTTTGAACCCGACAACGAGGATATTCTAGCCGAAGCCTTACGTCAAGCCAATGTCGATACTATTATTGATACAGCGCAAGGTGGAGTCACCGTTCAGCACCAACGCATGCCACGCTCATAGATGACATCCAATGGGTGACACGCGTATGTCTTCTGCTGCAAAAGAAACAGATAATATCCAATGAGGATACCAACACAACTACCCGTGCCCAGAATCTGCTGTCCCTGCATGAGGCATTTCAAACCTTTATGGAGACCCAGCTGGAGACGGGGAATTATCTTCTTCAACCTCCAACATCAACGTCCAGTGATGATGGACATGGCATAACGCGTTGAGACAGGTATGGAGACGGGCGTTGAGACGGACGTTATGGCGTTGAGATGGGCGTTAAAGCGTAACAACGGGCGTTGATGGGCGTCACTGCATTTCGATGTATTGGTGTCTAGTAAAATTACAGCTTCTGAGCTAATTCACCAGGGCGTTGAAGCGTTAAGCGTCTATAAAAGCAAGTGTATTGCTAAATCACGCTCAGTCGACGTTCAACCGTCGACATGGCTTATACTTGCATTGAGTGCGAACGCACGTTCACCAGACATTACGATATGATGCGACACCAGAAGACTTTCCATCCAGACTCCGAGGAGCCCGTTGAGGCAGATGCTGATGCAGAGATTGATGAGAGTGCATCGACTGATACCGAATCCAAGATTGCTGACAGTCTATCTACTGATATGGAGAGCTTGACCTCAGATAGTCAGCCTACATCCCAGGAAAGTGAGGCAGAACCTACCTTCTGGGATCGTATTGTGACAGCAGCTATCAATACTCACGCTGAAGCGATCGAGGACGCGGGACAGGATAACTTACAACAGGCGTACACCGAAATGCGGCCCCGCATCAGGAAAACAGCCATGGCGATCTATGAACAGTATACCTTACTACCGCTTGAAATGAAAGGCGACCCCACGCACAGGTCCATCATGAAGACCAAGCGTCACTTGGAAGAGGCTATGGGGTTACCACCCACCGAGGCCCTGGAAAATGCGACTAGAATGCGCAAACAACTGTTTCAGGACATGCTGCCCGACGAATATCCAGGCCTGCCCGAGGAGGACTAGAACAAAAGGGTGGAACTTTCTGAAACGGCAACTTCTGATTGGACAGTCGAGCATACATCTAACGGACAAGAACGAGTATGACAGATGCAAATGGCGGCCTCTGATTGGACAAGAGTCTTCTTGAATTTTAAACCTACCCATCTCTAACTATAAATACGGAAACACGCATGTTAGAGGTACATTCTCACAACCTGTACCAGACCCGATCAAATGGAGAAGCCAGCCAATTCCAAGCCAGACGAGCAATCGTTGAAGATTGACGAACAGGTGCCGGTTCCCACTCGATTCCCCAAAAGAGTTAGCAAAAGATACCCACCCATAACTATGGAAATGATAGATGATTTCTTCAGTGTGGGTTACAGTTCAACCAGGGGAGAGCCCGGGGATCTCCGCTACCATCGCCAGCGATGCCTGACCTGCCTTGAAGGTGTACCCTTGGCCGGGTGTGATCTTTGCACGAGAAGAGAGGAGATTTTCCAGTGGGCGAAGTAAGAGCTTGCCACCAAAGGCCGTTTTTTCCTTGTATGGAAAAATATGGCCGCGATTATCTCGAAAGAGATACTTGTAACAGATGTACAGACGGATGAATGAATGAGTAAGAATCATATTAGGTCACACCGAGCAAAGATGGAACTTTCTGAAACGGCGACTTCTGATTGGACAGACGAGAATACATCTAACGGGCAAGAACGAATATGACAGGACCAAATGGTGGCCTCTGATTGGACAAGAGACTTCTTGAATTGTAAACCTACCCAACGCGGCTCTCCCAGCGTGGGTATGTTATGATGGAGGGGAAAATAAACTATATGAAAAAGCTTGTTGTTGTTGTTGTTCTCTCATCCTTGTTGTTGTAGTTGTTCTCTCATATGTCTGTATCATGGCGTCAAGGCGTTATGCTATACGGAGGAACCATTAGTCCAGTCGGATCCCACTCACTCACTCACTCACTCACCGTCGTTAATACGTCCATGCGTTAAGACGGGCGTTGGGGACGCCTCACGGGCGTTGTGCGCACCTCACTCACTCACTCACTCATTAGGCCGTTATCTACTCCAAATGCACTCCATCGCACGTCCGAAACTCCCGCTTTCGCTACTACTCTCACTGATGACGTCACCAGTGACGTCACAGATGACGTGGACACCCCTTCAAGTCGTGGTCTACACACCGAGAGCTACAAAATAACACTTCCCTAGACTCATTCGGACCCATAGTGGTCCATATCGGCCTCAAAATGTTTATTTCCATACTACGGCCTGCCTGCGCATGCGCAGAATGACGATAATTCTAACACCCATCAACCCAGGGGGGATGCGCCCTCACGTATGCATCACATTGATACCTCACTCGACTCAATCAGACCATTAGTGGCCCATGTCGACCCCAAAACGTCTATTTCCATACCCTTTTCACATAATTCCCTGTCTGCGCATGCGCAGAATGTTGACAACGACCGAGACACTAGTCCAAGCGAATGCCCCCTCACGTAGGCTTCACATCGATACCTCACTTGACCCCATCGGACCAGTAGGGGCTTACCTAGATCCCAAAACGTCTATTTCCATACCCTTTTCCCACAATTCCCTGTCTGCGCATGCGCAGAATGGTGACAACGCCCGAGCCACTAGTCCAGTCAGATGCCCTCTCACATAGGCTTCACATGGATACCTCATACGACTCCATAGGACCCATAGTGGCCCATGTCGATCCCAAAACGTCTATTTCCATACCCTTTTCCCACAATTCCCTGTCTGCGCATGCGCAGAATGGTGACAACGCCCGAGCCACTAGTCCAGTCAGATGCCCTCTCACATAGGCTTCACATTGATACCTCATACGACTCCATCGGCCCATTAGGGGCTCCCCTAGATCCCAAAACGTCTATTTCCATACCCTTTTCCCACAATTCCCTGTCCGCGCATGCGCAGAATGGTGCCAACGGCCGAGTCACTAGTCCAGGCGGATGCCCCCTCATGTGTGCTTCACATTGATACCGCACTCGACTCCATAGGACCACTAGTGGCCCACAAAGACCCGAAAACGTCTATTTCCATACCCTTGGTCTACTGCGCATGCGCAGAATGCTCATATTTCAACCCCACACCCAGCCCATCGGATGTCCCCTCACATAGGTTTCACATTGATACCTCACTCGACCCAATCGGCCCAATAGTGGCTCCCCTAGATCCCAAAACGTCTATTTCCATACCCTTGGTCTACTGCGCATGCGCAGAATGCCGCTATTCCAACCCCACACCCACCCGTCGGATGCCCCCTCACATAGGCTTCATATTGATACCTCACTCAACTCCATCGGACCATTAGTGGATCCCCTAGACCCCAAAACGTCTATTTCCATACCCTTGGTCTACCGCGCATGCGCAGAATGACGCTATTTGAACCCCACACCCAGCCCATCAGATGCCCCTTTACGAATGCTTCACATTGATACCTCACTCGACCCAATCGGACCATGCAGCGTATTTGAATTCTGGGGACTACTTTTTCTCCGCGGAGGCTTTCTCCCGTGACCGCATCACCGCCAGACATGACCGCATTACCGCGGAAGAATACATGCCCAGGGCCCATTTGCCGGAACTATAGTGATCTGGGGTTACCTCCCCCTAGAAAGGTAACAATTGGAACTCTTCTGTGTGGGAGGTAGATTTTTTCTCCAATATGCAAATTTTTGAGGTCATTTAAGTGCAAAGAGGTCAATATGACTTTAAATAGCTTTTCTATACTACTGGCGGGGGAGATGACTTCGTCAAGATGACTCAATGCATTTTCACACCAAGACAGGGCCTGTAACTTTTCACTTGGGTGGGTGGGTATAATAGTTGACACATATCATCGGCGAATTATTTTCGAAGCAACGTGGGGGAAATTTCATTGAAGAACGCCGATTGGATCTCGGAAAGTCTGTAACTCGCTGTGTTGTACTGCAGGGGAGATTGGGGTACACTGGGACATTTTTCACCTTTTTGCAAAAATCTTCGTTATTATTGTCCTGTAGAGTAGCCTTGTATACTCTCGTTATAACTTATACTTATTATGACATAGTCACACAAAAAAATCTGAAATATCTGTTATACTTTTTTCCAGAATTCTGTTTTAAAAACGTAAAAAAATGTGTCCCAGTTTGCCCCACTATGGGGTACTCTGGGACACCCCCTGGGGTGCGATGGGACAATAACGAAAATACATTTTATAAGAAGTATATACTAATATTTTTTATATGAGTTGAGAAGATTTAACAGCGGTGGTTAAGTTAGTTGCTATTTTAGGCCCCTGCTTTGCGTAAAATATTTCCCAGGAGCCAAATTTGAGGAAAAAAATATTTTGTGTGATTCTCATCCCAACGAAAGCATTTGACTTTGAAAATTGTACTAAAACTCATCAAATCTGATAGGATTTTCAAATACTACCATCTAGGAAACAAAATAATGCACTTTGATGGCATTCTAGGATGAAAGGAAATTTCACCATTTGATTATTATTGTCCCAGTGTGCCCCAGCAAAAGTGTCTCACTCTGCCCCAGGTGCATGATATATTCCTTTTTATGACAAAAAACAATACATACCGCTGAGATACTAAATCGATATAATTAAAGTGTACCTTTGTCCATCCTCTCTCAGTAGTAACAAAACAGCAATGAAGTACTGCTGAAAACTTCTCATAACGAACTATCATCCTCAGTCCTAAAAATTTACTTGGACTGCTCAAAAACAGTTTTTGTGTCCCTATTTTTTTACCAATGATAGGTTGTAATCAATATAGAAGTTGTGTGGGGGTGATAGCTTTCTGCTGAAAGTCATGTTATGTGCCTCTTGTTCTTAACAAAAGAGCTAGACGGCTTGTCCCACTGTGCCCCATGTCCCACTGTACCCCAATCTCCCCTACACATTATATTTTCGCTTCCAAAAGATATGCGCAACCCCCACATCCGTACACGCGTGTATGTGTGTGTGACTTTTATGTGTGCTTTTATGTGTTTGTGTGTTTTCATTTTTCAGATGTCCTTACAGTATACCTCCTTATGTTACTACATTGACCAGGGCGTTGAAAATATCCTTTTATTTACTGCTGTCCAACACTGTATACCGGTACTCAACCTGTCACGTCCCGACAGATTGCAGTAGATCTTTTAATTTAGCGGAGAGAGATAATCCTATAGCTCTCAAAAAGAAGAAAAAAGAAGAAATTATGATGGAATTGAAGTTATTTTACTGTGAGCATTATGTTCTCTCTACTCTTTCTAAAAATTGATTGAAGAATATTAGTTGTTCTGCACTCTTCGAATTATCCGGCATTTCCACGAGTTCGACAAACAAAAAATAGACGTGTTTGTGAAATACATATTCCCCACTGCGTGTTTCTCAGAGGGGAAAGTGGTCAAGCAGAGGAAACGAGGCATGTTTAAGCATACAATTAATAGGGGAGTTCCGAATCACTTTTTACATCTGGACTGCTGGCGCTCGTGTTGTTAAGAGTTGAGAGTGATTCTTGGCCTTATTTTCTACGAAAATCTGTCGTCGATAATTGCATGTATAAAATTCTCTAATCGAACTTGTAAATCAATGAGAAAATCATGTCCGTCTCAGTGCACCAGCGCGGGCAGTTGCGAATCACTTTGGTAAAAGTGAAGGATAGTTCCCATGGCCCAAAATCAAGTACCCTACGTCACAACCTACGTCATGGTAATACCAAAGCGAGGCTGATAAACAAAACCACGTGCACGGGTATTCGGCTTGTAACACCCACATGGACATCCCCTCGTATTTACTCGGCCGTCCTTAACCAAGATAATAATTTATAAGTTAAATAAGTAATTTTAAAAGCTCATTCAGGCCAAACAAGGGTAGATAAGCGATGCCGGGCTTGAGATACCAACTTGAAGCACTTTTCAAAAGCTACCAGGAGACAAAATACTTCAGTAAAACCAAATGAAGTAGTTGGGCTAATATTTCCATCATTAAATGGACCATGAAAAATATAAAAAGGAAAATATGAAAATCTTTGCATTTCACCTTTAAAGACAAGAATGGCTATCTCTCACGTCGATTGTACGACAAGAGAGACGATTATAACTTTGACATCGTTAATTATCCCTTCAGAATTAGGACCTGCTTATGGCGTATATATATCTCGCCTTGTAGCTTTCGCAAGGGCTTGTCAAAGTCTTGATGATTTCAACCTACATCACAATAACTTGGTGCAGAAACTTATTGGCCAAGGCCTCCAAACGCCTCCATTCAAAGTTTCTCAAATTTGGTGATAAATATCACCCAATAATTACAAAATACAATAATAGTGTGGAAGATCTCTGGCGCTATACATTGTAATTGAGATTTAATATGTATCTAATTCCGCTTAACCCGGGGCTAGGAGCCGTATCAAAACTGAACTTATTCCACCTGCCTAGCTTTTATATGAACAGTCACAATCAAAGCGTGACTGAGATACAGCTAAGCATGTTCATATGTCCTTAACAGTGATTACATGCTTATTGGAGGGCCTCCGTGGCCTAGTGGTTAGCGAGCTTCGCTCAATGATCACTGTAGCCTCCCACCTCTGTGGTTGCGGGTTCGATCCCCGGCTTTGCCGGGTTCTTTCTCTGGTCATAAGTGAGATGGTCTGCCAGCATCCAACGGAAGATCGGGGGTTTCCTCCGGGCAAGGCCCGGTCTCCCCAGAACAAATCCTGGCACCACCGGCATATGAGTGAAATAAGCTTGAGTCCGGCGTAAAACACCAACTACACACACACACACACACACACATGCTTATTGGAAACGACCTTGCTTTGAGTATTCCTTTTGACTTGGATTTGACAGACCGGACAATCCTTGCCACTTCTACTTTCAGGTAACTACTAATATGATTTAACTTTTAACTGTTATTCATTTGGATTGAGACCCAACTGTGATTTTTATCGACACTGGTCTTTGGGTAAATAATTTGTAGAAACGTATAATGGACCACGTCTCGATCATTGACTAAGGATTTGACGTCATTTATTCCCACATCAAAGCTATATCACACGATAGTGCATGTATACCACATACAGTTCAATGTTTGCAACAGTGTGTTCCGCCTACATCATGAGGACTGCTACACTGTTTACACTGGTAAATGCATTTGCTTTACAAAAAGTGCTGCACATGAAGGTACAATGAACTGCTGCAGGTTTACATCATGTATTGAACTACAATCAATTCAGCTGTATGTTTACGTAAAATAATTGGTATCCGATTGGTGTTATTTTACAGTAATTTTGTAAATGAGAAGCTATAATGAACGAGAGATCCTGAAGGATCTTGGCGCCCACCATTGTCCGATAATTGTAAGCTAATGACAAGAGGATCTTTTTGTCCATTGTTACTAAGAACAAACGATTGATTTGTAATTTTGTTTACAGAATTTCGAACCTGAGCGAAAAAGATCGAAAAAGGACATTGGAAAACACCAAAATATCATCTTTCTAAGTTTAAGGAGTTTCAAGATTTCTAGAAACTGTACTTATGTCAGTTGTAATAGTACAAGAGAAAAGAGCAAAGTTAGTCTGAAAGTGAATGTCCGGAGGATCATTCGTCTTCGTTTTGTAGTATTTTTTTTTGCACGTGTCATCATTGGGTACTGGAAGTGAATACAAATGTCTTTGACCCTTTGGCATGAGCTATGAAACATACTTAAGATTTTATAATTAGGAACGAATGCTAATTCTGTTCTGTTTACTGGGCTAGTTTGAGATATCTCTTTTAAGATACCATGCTCGAAAATAGTAACATGGTACAGTACTTAATACTGAAGGGATCCGCGCAATAATGTTGAAACTTCGAAAGTGTCTGAATCCTGATTATCTCCCTTGGCTCGAAACACGCAGTAATCTAATGTTGTCGAGTTGTAGCGTTGTGTCACAAGAGTGACGTCCCTTCATGTAGCCGACCCATCGGCAGACGAAACAGTTCACTGGACTGAGAAAACTGATTTAAAATTTGAAGAAATACATTTTAATTCCGAATTATTTGAACTCCTTGATATGGAAGGTGAAGGTATGAATATTCTCTATAGTCACTATATAGAATATGTCCCACTGTTTGATCCGCCGACTCGTTTGATGCAACGTCACAACTCGGGAATACCGTAATAATATTAAGCGTAACTTGGATTTCGAATCGGACCAAAAAAGGCATCTTGCACAACTAGGCCCCATGTGGGACCTGTGTACCAAATTTCAGAAAGAATTCATGAAGTAGTTCCTGAGAATTGACGATAACAATGTTTCAAGGGACAATTCAAGATGGTCACCTGGCGGCCATATTGGATTGTCGAATCGGACCAAAAAAAGGTATCTTGCACAACTGAACCACAAGGGGAACCTGTGTACCAAATTTGACAAAGATCCATTCAGTGGTTCCTGAGAAATCCCAATAACAAAGTTTCATGGAAAAATCCAAGATGGCTGCCTGATGGACATATTGGATTTTGGAATCGGACCAGAAAAGGTGTCTTGCACAACTAGACCCTAAGGGGAACCTGTGTACCAAATTTGAGAAAGATACATGCAGTACTTCCTGAGAAATGACAATAACAAAGTTTCATGAGAAAATCCAAGATGGCCGCCTGGTGGCCATATTGGATTTTCGAATCGGACCAGAAAAGGTATCTTGCACAACTGGACCACAAGGGGAGCCTGACCAATTTGACAAAGATCCATGCAGTATTTCCTGAGAAACCACGATAAAGTTTCATGGGGAAATCTAATATGGCCGCCTGGTGGCCATATTGGATTTTCGATTCGGACCGAAAAAGGTGTCTTGCACAACTAGTCCCTAAGGGGAACCTGTGTACCAAATTTGAGAAAGATCCATGCAGTACTTCCTGAGAAATTGCAATAACAAAGTTTCATGGGGAAATCCAAGATGGCTGCCTGGTGGCCATATTGGATTTTCGAATCGGACAAGAAAAGGCACCTTGCACAACTAGACCCCAAGGGGAGCCTGTATACAAAATTTGAGAAAGATCCATGAAGTAGTTCCTGAGAAATCGCGATAACAAGGTTTCATGGGGAAATCCAAGATGGCCGCCTTGTGTCCATATTGGATTTTCGAATCGGACCAGAAAAGATATCTTGCACAACTAGACCCCAAGGGAAACCTGTGTACCGAATTTGGGAAAGATCCATGCAGTAGTTCCTGGGAAATCGCGATAACGAGGTTTCATGGAGAAATCCAAGATGGCCGCCTTGTGGCCATATTGGATTTTCGAATCGGACCGGAAAAGGTATCTTGCACAACTAGACTCCAAGGGGAACCTGTGTACCAAATTTGAGAAAGATCCATGAAATAGTTCCTGCGAAATCGCGATAACAAGGTTTTATGGGGAAATTCAAGATGGCCACCTTGTGGCCATATTGGATTTTGGAATCTGACCAGAAAAGGTATCTTGCACAACTCGACCCCAAGGGGAACCTGTGTACCAAATCTGAGAAAGATCCATGAAGTAGTTCCTGAGAAATCGCGATAACAAGGTTCCATGGGGAAATCCAAGATGGCTGCCTGGTGGCCATATTGGATTTTCGAATCGGACCAGAAAAAATATCTTGCACAACTAGAGCCCAAGGGGAACCTGTGTACCGAATTTGGGAAAGATCCATGAAGTAGTTCCTGAGAAATCGTGATACGGTTTTATGGGGAAATCCAAGATGGCCGCCTTGTGGCCATATTGGATTTTCGAATCGGACAAGAAAAGGCACCTTGCACAACTAGACCCCAAGGGGAACCTGTATACAAAATTTGAGAAAGATCCATGAAGCAGTTCCTGAGAAATCGCGATAACAAGGTTTCATGGGGAAATCCAAGGTGGCCGCCTTGTGGCCATATTGAATTTTCGAATCGGACCAGAAAGGGTATCTTGCACAACTAGACCCCAAGGGAAACCTGTGCACCAAATTTGGGAAAGATCCATGCAGTAGTTCCTGAGAAATCGCGATAACGAGGTTTCATGGGGAAATCCAAGACGGCCGCCTGGTGGCCATATTGGATTTTCGAATCGGACCAGAAAAGGTATCTTGCACAACTGGACCACAAGGGGAACCTGTGTACCAATTTGACAAAGATCCATGCAGTATTTCCTGAGAAACCACAATAAAGTTTCATGGGGAAATCTAATATGGCCGCCTGGTGGCCATATTGGATTTTTCGATTCGGACCGAAAAAGGTGTCTTGCACAACTAGTCCCTAAGGGGAACCTGTGTACCAAATTTGAGAAAGATCCATGCAGTACTTCCTGAGAAATTACAATAACACAGTTTCATGGGGAAATCCAAGATGGCTGCCTGGTGGCCATATTGGATTTTCGAATCGGACAAGAAAAGGTACCTTGCACAACTAAACCCCAAGGGGAACCTGTATACAAAATTTGAGAAAGATCCATGAAGTAGTTCCTGAGAAATCGCGATAACAAGGTTTCATGGGGAAATCCAAGATGGCCGCCTGGTGTCCATATTGGATTTTCGAATCGGACCAGAAAAGGTATCTTGCACAACTAGACCCCAAGGGAAACCTGTGTACCGAATTTGGGAAAGATCCATGCAGTAGTTCCTGGGAAATCGCGATAACGAGGTTTCATGGAGAAATCCAAGATGGCCGCCTTGTGGCCATATTGGATTTTCGAATCGGACCAGAAAAGGTATCTTGCACAACTAGACCCCAAGGGGAACCTGTGTACCAAATTTCAGAAAGATCCATGAAATAGTTCCTCCGAAATCGCGATAACAATATTTTATGGGGAAATTCAAGATGGCCGCCTTGTGGCCATATTGGATTTTCGAATCTGACCAGAAAAGGTATCTTGCACAACTCGACCCCAAGGGGAACCTGCGTACCAAATTTGAGAAGATCCATGAAGTAGTTCCTGAGCAATCGCGATAACAAGGTTCCATGGGGAAATCCAAGATGGCAGCCTGGTGGCCATATTGGATTTTCGAATCGGACCAGAAAAAAGGTATCTTGCACAACTAGACCCCAAGGGGAACCTGTGTACCGAATTTGGCAAAGATCCATGAAGTAGTTCCTGAGAAATCGTGATAAGGTTTTATGGGGAAATCCAAGATGGCCGCCATGTGGCCATATTGGATTTTCGAATCGGACCAGAAAAGGTATCTTGCACAACTAGACCCCAAGGGAAACCTGTGTACCAAATTTGAGAAAGATCCATGCAGTACTTCCTGAGAAATCGCGATAACGAGGTTTCATGGGGAAATCCAAGATGGCCGCCTTGTGGCCATATTGGATTTTCGATTCGGACCGAAAAAGGTGTCTTGCACAACTAGTCCCTAAGGGGAACCTGTGTACCAAATATGAGAAAGATCCATGCAGTACTTCCTGAGAAATTACAATAACAAAGTTTCATGGGGAAATCCAAGATGGCTGCCTGGTGGCCATATTGGATTTTCGAATCGGACAGGAAAAGGCACCTTGCACAACTAGACCCCAAGGGGAACCTGTATGCAAAATTTGAGAAAGATCCATGAAGTAGTTCCTGAGAAATCGCGATAACAAGGTTTCATGGGGAAATCCAAGAGATTGGCTGTATCTTGCACAACTGGCCATATTTAATTAAGAATCGGACCAGATGGGGAAATCTTGCACGCCTGGACCCATAAGGGGGACCGAATCGGACCAGAAAAGGTATCTTGCACAACTAGACCCCAAGGGAAACCCGTGTACCGAATTTGGGAAAGATCCATGCAGTAGTTCCTGGGAAATCGCGATAACGAGGTTTCATGGAGAAATCCAAGTGGCCGCCTTGTGGCCATATTGGATTTTCGAATCGGACCAGAAAAGGTATCTTGCACAACTAGACCCCAAGGGGAACCTGTGTACCAAATTTGAGAAAGATCCATGAAATACTTCCTGCGAAATCGCGATAACAAGGTTTTATGGGGAAATTCAAGATGGCCGCCTTGTGGCCATATTGGATTTTGGAATCTGACCAGAAAAGGTATCTTGCACAACTCGACCCCAAGGGGAACCTGTGTACCAAATTTGAGAAAGATCCATGAAGTAGTTCCTGAGAAATCGCGATAACAAGGTTCCATGGGGAAATCCAAGATGGCTGCCTGGTGGCCATATTGGATTTTCGAATCGGACCAGAAAAGGTATCTTGCACAACTAGACCCCAAGGGGAACCTGTGTACCGAATTTGGGAAAGATCCATGAAGTAGTTCCTGAGAAATCGTGATACGGTTTTATGGGGAAATCCAAGATGGCCGCCTTGTGGCCATATTGGATTTTCGAATCGGACAAGAAAAGGCACCTTGCACAACTAGACCCCAAGGGGAACCTGTATACAAAATTTGAGAAAGATCCATGAAGCAGTTCCTGAGAAATCGCGATAACAAGGTTTCATGGGGAAATCCAAGATGGCCGCCTTGTGGCCATATTGGATTTTCGAATCGGACCAGAAAGGGTATCTTGCACAACTAGACCCCAAGGGAAACCTGTGTACCAAATTTGGGAAAGATCCATGCAGTAGTTCCTGAGAAATCGCGATAACGAGGTTTCATGGGGAAATCCAAGATGGCCGCCTGGTGGCCATATTGGATTTTCGAATCGGACCAGAAAAGGTATCTTGCACAACTAGACCCAAGGGGAACCTGTGTACCAAATTTGACAAAGATCCATGCAGTACTTCCTGAGAAACCACGATAAAGTTTCATGGGGAAATCTAATATCGCCGCCTGGTGGCCATATTGGATTTTCGATTCGGACCGAAAAAGGTGTCTTGCACAACTAGTCCCTAAGGGGAACCTGTGTACCAAATTTGAGAACGATCCATGCAGTACTTCCTGAGAAATTACAATAACAAAGTTTCATGGGGAAATCCAAGATGGCTGCCTGGTGGCCATATTGGATTTTCGAATCGGACAAGAAAAGGCACCTTGCACAACTAAACCCCAAGGGGAACCTGTATACAAAATTTGAGAAAGATCCATGAAGTAGTTCCTGAGAAATCGCGATAACAAGGTTTCATGGGGAAATCCAAGATGGCCGCCTTGTGTCCATGTTGGATTTTCGAATCGGACCAGAAAAGGTATCTTGCACAACTAGACCCCAAGGGAAACCTGTGTACCGAATTTGGGAAAGATCCATGCAGTAGTTCCTGGGAAATCGCGATAACGAGGTTTCATGGAGAAATCCAAGATGGCCGCCTTGTGGCCATATTGGATTTTCGAATCGGACCAGAAAAGGTATCTTGCACAACTAGACCCCAAGGGGAACCTGTGTACCAAATTTGAGAAAGATCCATGAAATAGTTCCTGCGAAATCGCGATAACAGTGTTTTATGGGGAAATTCAAGATGGCCGCCTTGTGGCCATATTGAATTTTCGAATCTGACCAGAAAAGATATCTTGCACAACTCGACCCCAAGGGGAACCTGTGTACCAAATTTGGAAAAGATCCATGCAGTAGTTCCTGAGAAATCGCGATAACAAGGTTTCATGGAGAAATCCAAGATGGCCGGCTTGTGGCCATATTGGATTTTCGAATCGGACCAGAAAGGGTATCTTGCACAACTAGACCCCAAGGGAAACCTGTGTACCAAATTTGGAAAAGATCCATGCAGTAGTTCCTGAGAAATCGCGATAACGAGGTTTCATGGGGAAATCCAAGATGGCCGCCTGGTGGCCATATTGGATTTTCGAATCGGACCAGAAAAGGTATCTTGCACAACTGGACCACAAGGGGAACCTGTGTACCAATTTGACAAAGATCCATGCAATATTTCCAGAGAAACCACGATAAAGTTTCATGGGGAAATCTAATATGGCCGCCTGGTGGCCATATTGGATTTTCGATTCGGACCGAAAAATGTGCCTTGCACAACTAGTCCCTAAGGGGAACCTGTGTACCAAATTTGAGAAAGATCCATGCAGTACTTCCTGAGAAATTACAATAACACAGTTTCATGGGGAAATCCAAGATGGCTGCCTGGTGGCCATATTGGATTTTCGAATCGGACAAGAAAAGGCACCTTGCACAACTAGACCCCAAGGGGAACCTGTATACAAAATTTGAGAAAGATCCATGAAGCAGTTCCTGAGAAATCGCGATAACAAGGTTTCATGGGGAAATCCAAGATGGCCGCCTTGTGGCCATATTGGATTTTGGAATCTGACCAGAAAAGGTATCTTGCACAACTCGACCCCAAGGGGAACCTGTGTACCAAATTTGAGAAAGATCCATGAAGCAGTTCCTGAGAAATCGCGATAACAAGGTTCCATGGGGAAATCCAAGATGGCTGCCTGGTGGCCATATTGGAGTTTCGAATCGGACCAGAAAAGGTATCTTGCACAACTAGACCCCAAGGGGAACCTGTGTACCGAATTTGGGAAAGATCCATGAAGTAGTTCCTGAGAAATCGTGATACGGTTTTATGGGGAAATCCAAGATGGCCGCCTTGTGGCCATATTGGATTTTCGAATCGGACCAGAAAAGGCACCTTGCACAACTAGACCCCAAGGGGAACCTGTATACAAAATTTGAGAAAGATCCATGAAGCAGTTCCTGAGAAATCGCGATAACAAGGTTTCATGGGGAAATCCAAGGTGGCCGCCTTGTGGCCATATTGGACTTTCGAATCGGACCAGAAAGGGTATCTTGCACAACTAGACCCCAAGGGAAACCTGTGCACCAAATTTGGGAAAGATCCATGCAGTAGTTCCTGAGAAATCGCGATAACGAGGTTTCATGGGGAAATCCAAGACGGCCGCCTGGTGGCCATATTGGATTTTCGAATCGGACCAGAAAAGGTATCTTGCACAACTGGACCACAAGGGGAACCTGAGTATCAATTTGACAAAGATCCATGCAGTATTTCCTGAGAAACCACAATAAAGTTTCATGGGGAAATCTAATATGGCCGCCTGGTGGCCATATTGGATTTTTCGATTCGGACCGAAAAAGGTGTCTTGCACAACTAGTCCCTAAGGGGAACCTGTGTACCAAATTTGAGAAAGATCCATGCAGTACTTCCTGAGAAATTACAATAACACAGTTTCATGGGGAAATCCAAGATGGCTGCCTGGTGGCCATATTGGATTTTCGAATCGGACAAGAAAAGGCACCTTGCACAACTAAACCCCAAGGGGAACCTGTATACAAAATTTGAGAAAGATCCATGATGTAGTTCCTGAGAAATCGCGATAACAAGGTTTCATGGGGAAATCCAAGATGGCCGCCTTGTGTCCATATTGGATTTTGGAATCGGACCAGAAAAGGTATCTTGCACAACTAGACCCCAAGGGAAACCTGTGTACCGAATTTGGGAAAGATCCATGCAGTAGTTCCTGGGAAATCGCGATAACGAGGTTTCATGGAGAAATCCAAGATGGCCGCCTTGTGGCCATATTGGATTTTCGAATCGGACCAGAAAAGGTATCTTGCACAACTCGACCCCAAGGGGAACCTGTGTACCAAATTTGAGAAAGATCCATGAAGCAGTTCCTGAGAAATCGCGATAACAAGGTTTCATGGGGAAATCCAAGATGGCCGCCTTGTGGCCATATTGGATTTTCGAATCTGACCAGAAAAGGTATCTTGCACAACTCGACCCCAAGGGGAACCTGTGTACCAAATTTGAGAAAGATCCATGAAGCAGTTCCTGAGAAATCGCGATAACAAGGTTCCATGGGGAAATCCAAGATGGCTGCCTGGTGGCCATATTGGATTTTCGAATCGGACCAGAAAAGGTATCTTGCACAACTAGACCCCAAGGGGAACCTGTGTACCGAATTTGGGAAAGATCCATGAAGTAGTTCCTGAGAAATCGTGATACGGTTTTATGGGGAAATCCAAGATGGCCGCCTTGTGGCCATATTGGATTTTCGAATCGGACAAGAAAAGGCACCTTGCACAACTAGACCCCAAGGGGAACCTGTATACAAAATTTGAGAAAGATCCATGAAGCAGTTCCTGAGAAATCGCGATAACAAGGTTTCATGCGGAAATCCAAGGTGGCCGCCTTGTGGCCATATTGGACTTTCGAATCGGACCAGAAAGGGTATCTTGCACAACTAGACCCCAAGGGAAACCTGTGCACCAAATTTGGGAAAGATCCATGCAGTAGTTCCTGAGAAATCGCGATAACGAGGTTTCATGGGGAAATCCAAGACGGCCGCCTGGTGGCCATATTGGATTTTCGAATCGGACCAGAAAAGGTATCTTGCACAACTGGACCACAAGGGGAACCTGAGTATCAATTTGACAAAGATCCATGCAGTATTTCCTGAGAAACCACAATAAAGTTTCATGGGGAAATCTAATATGGCCGCCTGGTGGCCATATTGGATTTTTCGATTCGGACCGAAAAAGGTGTCTTGCACAACTAGTCCCTAAGGGGAACCTGTGTACCAAATTTGAGAAAGATCCATGCAGTACTTCCTGAGAAATTACAATAACACAGTTTCATGGGGAAATCCAAGATGGCTGCCTGGTGGCCATATTGGATTTTCGAATCGGACAAGAAAAGGCACCTTGCACAACTAAACCCCAAGGGGAACCTGTATACAAAATTTGAGAAAGATCCATGAAGTAGTTCCTGAGAAATCGCGATAACAAGGTTTCATGGGGAAATCCAAGATGGCCGCCTTGTGTCCATATTGGATTTTCGAATCGGACCAGAAAAGGTATCTTGCACAACTAGACCCCAAGGGAAACCTGTGTACCGAATTTGGGAAAGATCCATGCAGTAGTTCCTGGGAAATCGCGATAACGAGGTTTCATGGAGAAATCCAAGATGGCCGCCTTGTGGCCATATTGGATTTTCGAATCGGACCAGAAAAGGTATCTTGCACAACTAGACCCCAAGGGGAACCTGTGTACCAAATTTCAGAAAGATCCATGAAATAGTTCCTCCGAAATCGCGATAACAATGTTTTATGGGGAAATTCAAGATGGCCGCCTTGTGGCCATATTGGATTTTCGAATCTGACCAGAAAAGGTATCTTGCACAACTCGACCCCAAGGGGAACCTGCGTACCAAATTTGAGAAGATCCATGAAGTAGTTCCTGAGCAATCGCGATAACAAGGTTCCATGGGGAAATCCAAGATGGCAGCCTGGTGGCCATATTGGATTTTCGAATCGGACCAGAAAAAAGGTATCTTGCACAACTAGACCCCAAGGGGAACCTGTGTACCGAATTTGGCAAAGATCCATGAAGTAGTTCCTGAGAAATCGTGATAAGGTTTTATGGGGAAATCCAAGATGGCCGCCATGTGGCCATATTGGATTTTCGAATCGGACCAGAAAAGGTATCTTGCACAACTAGACCCCAAGGGAAACCTGTGTACCAAATTTGAGAAAGATCCATGCAGTACTTCCTGAGAAATCGCGATAACGAGGTTTCATGGGGAAATCCAAGACGGCCGCCTTGTGGCCATATTGGATTTTCGATTCGGACCGAAAAAGGTGTCTTGCACAACTAGTCCCTAAGGGGAACCTGTGTACCAAATATGAGAAAGATCCATGCAGTACTTCCTGAGAAATTACAATAACAAAGTTTCATGGGGAAATCCAAGATGGCTGCCTGGTGGCCATATTGGATTTTCGAATCGGACAGGAAAAGGCACCTTGCACAACTAGACCCCAAGGGGAACCTGTATGCAAAATTTGAGAAAGATCCATGAAGTAGTTCCTGAGAAATCGCGATAACAAGGTTTCATGGGGAAATCCAAGATGGCCGCCTTGTGTCCATATTGGATTTTCGAATCGGACCAGAAAAGGTATCTTGCACAACTAGACCCCAAGGGGAACCTGTGTACCAAATTTGAGAAAGATCCATGAAATACTTCCTGCGAAATCGCGATAACAAGGTTTTATGGGGAAATTCAAGATGGCCGCCTTGTGGCCATATTGGATTTTGGAATATGACCAGAAAAGGTATCTTACACAACTCGACCCCAAGGGGAACCTGTGTACCAAATTTGAGAAAGATCCATGAAGTAGTTCCTGAGAAATCGCGATAACAAGGTTCCATGGGGAAATCCAAGATGGCTGCCTGGTGGCCATATTGGATTTTCGAATCGGACCAGAAAAGGTATCTTGCACAACTAGACCCCAAGGGGAACCTGTGTACCGAATTTGGCAAAGATCCATGAAGTAGTTCCTGAGAAATCGTGATATGGTTTTATGGGGAAATCCAAGATGGCCGCCTTGTGGCCATATTGGATTTTCGAATCGGACAAGAAAAGGCACCTTGCACAACTAGACCCCAAGGGGAACCTGTATACAAAATTTGAGAAAGATCCATGAAGCAGTTCCTGAGAAATCGCGATAACAAGGTTTCATGGGGAAATCCAAGATGGCCGCCTTGTGGCCATATTGGATTTTCGAATCGGACCAGAAAGGGTATCTTGCACAACTAGACCCCAAGAGAAACCTGTGTACCAAATTTGGGAAAGATCCATGCAGTAGTTCCTGATAAATCGCGATAACGAGGTTTCATGGGGAAATCCAAGATGGCCGCCTGGTGGCCATATTGGATTTTCGAATCGGACCAGAAAAGGTATCTTGCACAACTAGTCCCTAAGGGGAACCTGTGTACCAAATTTGAGAACGATCCATGCAGTACTTCCTGAGAAACCACGATAAAGTTTCATGGGGAAATCTAATATCGCCGCCTGGTGGCCATATTGGATTTTCGATTCGGACCGAAAAAGGTGTCTTGCACAACTAGTCCCTAAGGGGAACCTGTGTACCAAATTTGAGAACGATCCATGCAGTACTTCCTGAGAAATTACAATAACAAAGTTTCATGGGGAAATCCAAGATGGCTGCCTGGTGGCCATATTGGATTTTCGAATCGGACAAGAAAAGGCACCTTGCACAACTAAACCCCAAGGGGAACCTGTATACAAAATTTGAGAAAGATCCATGAAGTAGTTCCTGAGAAATCGCGATAACAAGGTTTCATGGGGAAATCCAAGATGGCCGCCTTGTGTCCATATTGGATTTTCGAATCGGCACAGAAAAGGTATCTTGCACAACTAGACCCCAAGGGAAACCTGTGTACCGAATTTGGGAAAGATCCATGCAGTAGTTCCTGGGAAATCGCGATAACGAGGTTTCATGGAGAAATCCAAGATGGCCGCCTTGTGGCCATATTGGATTTTCGAATCGGACCGGAAAAGGTATCTTGCACAACTAGACTCCAAGGGGAACCTGTGTACCAAATTTGAGAAAGATCCATGAAATAGTTCCTGCGAAATCGCGATAACAAGGTTTTATGGGGAAATTCAAGATGGCCACCTTGTGACCATATTGGATTTTGGAATCTGACCAGAAAAGGTATCTTGCACAACTCGACCCCAAGGGGAACCTGTGTACCAAATTTGAGAAAGATCCATGAAGTAGTTCCTGAGAAATCGCGATAACAAGGTTCCATGGGGAAATCCAAGATGGCTGCCTGGTGGCCATATTGGATTTTCGAATCGGACCAGAAAAAATATCTTGCACAACTAGAGCCCAAGGGGAACCTGTGTACCGAATTTGGGAAAGATCCATGAAGTAGTTCCTGAGAAATCGTGATACGGTTTTATGGGGAAATCCAAGATGGCCGCCTTGTGGCCATATTGGATTTTCGAATCGGACCAGAAAAGGCACCTTGCACAACTAGACCCCAAGGGGAACCTGTATACAAAATTTGAGAAAGATCCATGAAGCAGTTCCTGAGAAATCGCGATAACAAGGTTTCATGGGGAAATCCAAGATGGCCGCCTTGTGGCCATATTGGATTTTCGAATCGGACCAGAAAGGGTATCTTGCACAACTAGACCCCAAGGGAAACCTGTGTACCAAATTTGGGAAAGATCCATGCAGTAGTTCCTGAGAAATCGCGATAACGAGGTTTCATGGGAAAATCCAAGATGGCCGCCTGGTGGCCATATTGGATTTTCGAATCGGACCAGAAAAGGTATCTTGCACAACTGGACCACAAGGGGAACCTGTGTACCAATTTGACAAAGATCCATGCAGTATTTCCTGAGAAACCACGATAAAGTTTCATGGGGAAATCTAATATGGCCGCCTGGTGGCCATATTGGATTTTCGATTCGGACCGAAAAATGTGTCTTGCACAACTAGTCCCTAAGGGGAACCTGTGTACCAAATTTGAGAAAGATCCATGCAGTACTTCCTGAGAAATTACAATAACACAGTTTCATGGGGAAATCCAAGATGGCTGCCTGGTGGCCATAATGGATTTTCGAATCGGACAAGAAAAGGTACCTTGCACAACTAGACCCCAAGGGGAACCTGTATACAAAATTTGAGAAAGATCCATGAAGCAGTTCCTGAGAAATCGCGATAACAAGGTTTCATGGGGAAGTCCAAGATGGCCGCCTTGTGGCCATATTGGATTTTCGAATCGGACCAGAAAAGGTATCTTGCACAACTAGACCCCAAGGGAAACCTGTGTACCAAATTTGGGAAAGATCCATGCAGTAGTTCCTGAGAAATCGCGATAACGAGGTTTCATGGGGAAATCCAAGATGGACGCCTGGTGGCCATATTGGATTTTCGAATCGGACCAGAAAAGGTATCTTGCACAACTGGACCACAAGGGGAACCTGTGTACCAATTTGACAAAGATCCATGCAGTATTTCCTGAGAAACCACGATAAAGTTTCATGGGGAAATCTAATATCGCCGCCTGGTGGCCATATTGGATTTTCGATTCGGACCGAAAAAGGTGTCTTGCACAACTAGTCCCTAAGGGGAACCTGTGTACCAAATTTGAGAAAGATCCATGCAGTACTTCCTGAGAAATTACAATAACAAAGTTTCATGGGGAAATCCAAGATGGCTGCCTGGTGGCCATATTGGATTTTCGAATCGGACAAGAAAAGGCACCTTGCACAACTAAACCCCAAGGGGAACCTGTATACAAAATTTGAGAAAGATCCATGAAGTAGTTCCTGAGAAATCGCGATAACAAGGTTTCATGGGGAAATCCAAGATGGCTGCCTGGTGGCCATATTGGATTTTCGAATCGGACCAGAAAGGTATCTTGCACAACTAGACCCCAAGGGGAACCTGTGTACCAAATTTGAGAAAGATCCATGAAGTAGTTCCTGAGAAATCGCGATAACAAGGTTTCATGGGGAAATCCAAGATGGCCACCTTGTGGCCATATTGGATTTTCGAATCGGACCGGAAAAGATATCTTGCACAACTAGACCCCAAGGGGAACCTGTGTACCAAATTTGAGAAAGATCCATGAAGTAGTTCCTGAGAAATCGCGATAACAAGGTTTTATGGGGAAATCCAAGATGGCCGCCTTGTGGCCATATTGGATTTTCGAATCTGACCAGAAAAGGTATCTTGCACAACTAGACCCCAAGGGAAACCTGTGTACCAAATTTGAGAAAGATCCATGAAATAGTTCCTGCGAAATCGCGATAACAAGGTTTTATGGGGAAATTCAAGATGGCCGCCTTGTGGCCATATTGAATTTTTGAATCTGACCAGAAAAGGTATCTTGCACAACTCGACCCCAAGGGGAACCTGTGTACCAAATTTGAGAAAGATCCATGAAGTAGTTCCTGAGAAATCGCGATAACAAGGTTCCATGGGGAAATCCAAGATGGCTGCCTGGTGGCCATATTGGATTTTCGAATCGGACCAGAAAAAGTATCTTGCACAACTAGACCCCAAGGGGAACCTGTGCACCGAATTTGGCAAAGATCCATGAAGTAGTTCCTGAGAAATCGTGATACGGTTTTATGGGGAAATCCAAGATGACCGCCTTGTGGCCATATTGGATTTTCGAATGGGACAAGAAAAGGCACCTTGCACAACTAGATCCCAAGGGGAACATGTATACAAAATTTGAGAAAGATCCATGAAGCAGTTCCTGAGAAATCGCGATAACAAGGTTTCATGGGGAAATCCAAGATGGCCGCCTTGTGGCCATATTGGATTTTCGAATCGGACCAGAAAGGGTATCTTGCACAACTAGACCCCAAGGGAAACCTGTGTACCAAATTTGGGAAAGATCCATGCAGTAGTTCCTGAGAAATCGCGATAACAAGGTTTCATGGGAAATCCAAGATGGCCGCCTGGTGGCCATATTGGATTTTCGAATCGGACCAGAAAAGGTATCTTCCACAACTGGACCACAAGGGGAACCTGTGTACCAATTTGACAAAGATCCATGCAGTATTTCCTGAGAAACCACGATAAAGTTTCATGGGGAAATCTAATATGGCCGCCTGGTGGCCATATTGGATTTTCGATTCGGACCGAAAAAGGTGTCTTGCACAACTAGTCCCTAAGGGGAACCTGTGTACCAAATTTGAGAAAGATCCATGCAGTACTTCCTGAGAAATTACAATAACACAGTTTCATGGGGAAATCCAAGATGGCTGCCTGATGGCCATATTGGATTTTCGAATCGGACAAGAAAAGGCACCTTGCACAACTAGACCCCAAGGGGAACCTGTATACAAAATTTGAGAAAGATCCATGAAGTAGTTCCTGAGAAATCGCGATAACAAGGTTTCATGGGGAAATCCAAGATGGCCGCCTTGTGTCCATATTGGACTTTCGAATCGGACCAGAAAAGGTATCTTGCACAACTAGACCCCAAGGGAAACCTGTGTACCGAATTTGGGAAAGATCCATGCAGTAGTTCCTGCGAAATCGCGATAACGAGGTTTCATGGAGAAATCCAAGATGGCCGCCTTGTGGCCATATTGGATTTTCGAATCGGACCAGAAAAGGTATCTTGCACAACTAGACCCCAAGGGGAACCTGTGTACCAAATTTGAGAAAGATCCATGAAATAGTTCCTGCGAAATCGCGATAACAATGTGTTATGGGGAAATTCAAGATGGCCGCCTTGTGGCCATATTGGATTTTCGAATCTGACCAGAAAAGGTATCTTGCACAACTCGACCCCAAGGGGAACCTGTGTACCAAATTTGAAAAAGATCCATAGTTCCTGAATCGCGATAACAAGGTTCCATGGGGAAATCCAAGATGGCTGCCTGGTGGCCATATTGGATTTTCGAATCGGACCAGAAAAGGTATCTTGCACAACTAGACCCCAAGGGGAACCTGTGTACCGAATTTGGCAAAGATCCATGAAGTAGTTCCTGAGATATCGTGATAAGATTTTATGGGGAAATCCAAGATGGCCGCCTTGTGGCCATATTGGATTTTCGAATCGGACAAGAAAAGGCACCTTGCACAACTAGACCCCAAGGGGAACCTGTATACAAAATTTGAGAAAGATCCATGAAGTAGTTCCTGAGAAATCGCGATAACAAGGTTTCATGGGGAAATTCAAGATGGCCGCCTTGTGGCCATATTGAATTTTTGAATCTGACCAGAAAAGGTATCTTGCACAACTCGACCCCAAGGGGAACCTGTGTACCAAATTTGAGAAAGATCCATGAAGTAGTTCCTGAGAAATCGCGATAACAAGGTTCCATGGGGAAATCCAAGATGGCTGCCTGGTGGCCATATTGGATTTTCGAATCGGACCAGAAAAAGTATCTTGCACAACTAGACCCCAAGGGGAACCTGTGCACCGAATTTGGCAAAGATCCATGAAGTAGTTCCTGAGAAATCGTGATACGGTTTTATGGGGAAATCCAAGATGACCGCCTTGTGGCCATATTGGATTTTCGAATGGGACAAGAAAAGGCACCTTGCACAACTAGATCCCAAGGGGAACATGTATACAAAATTTGAGAAAGATCCATGAAGCAGTTCCTGAGAAATCGCGATAACAAGGTTTCATGGGGAAATCCAAGATGGCCGCCTTGTGGCCATATTGGATTTTCGAATCGGACCAGAAAGGGTATCTTGCACAACTAGACCCCAAGGGAAACCTGTGTACCAAATTTGGGAAAGATCCATGCAGTAGTTCCTGAGAAATCGCGATAACAAGGTTTCATGGGGAAATCCAAGATGGCCGCCTGGTGGCCATATTGGATTTTCGAATCGGACCAGAAAAGGTATCTTCCACAACTGGACCACAAGGGGAACCTGTGTACCAATTTGACAAAGATCCATGCAGTATTTCCTGAGAAACCACGATAAAGTTTCATGGGGAAATCTAATATGGCCGCCTGGTGGCCATATTGGATTTTCGATTCGGACCGAAAAAGGTGTCTTGCACAACTAGTCCCTAAGGGGAACCTGTGTACCAAATTTGAGAAAGATCCATGCAGTACTTCCTGAGAAATTACAATAACACAGTTTCATGGGGAAATCCAAGATGGCTGCCTGATGGCCATATTGGATTTTCGAATCGGACAAGAAAAGGCACCTTGCACAACTAGACCCCAAGGGGAACCTGTATACAAAATTTGAGAAAGATCCATGAAGTAGTTCCTGAGAAATCGCGATAACAAGGTTTCATGGGGAAATCCAAGATGGCCGCCTTGTGTCCATATTGGACTTTCGAATCGGACCAGAAAAGGTATCTTGCACAACTAGACCCCAAGGGAAACCTGTGTACCGAATTTGGGAAAGATCCATGCAGTAGTTCCTGCGAAATCGCGATAACGAGGTTTCATGGAGAAATCCAAGATGGCCGCCTTGTGGCCATATTGGATTTTCGAATCGGACCAGAAAAGGTATCTTGCACAACTAGACCCCAAGGGGAACCTGTGTACCAAATTTGAGAAAGATCCATGAAATAGTTCCTGCGAAATCGCGATAACAATGTGTTATGGGGAAATTCAAGATGGCCGCCTTGTGGCCATATTGGATTTTCGAATCTGACCAGAAAAGGTATCTTGCACAACTCGACCCCAAGGGGAACCTGTGTACCAAATTTGAAAAAGATCCATAGTTCCTGAGAAATCGCGATAACAAGGTTCCATGGGGAAATCCAAGATGGCTGCCTGGTGGCCATATTGGATTTTCGAATCGGACCAGAAAAGGTATCTTGCACAACTAGACCCCAAGGGGAACCTGTGTACCGAATTTGGCAAAGATCCATGAAGTAGTTCCTGAGAAATCGTGATATGGTTTTATGGGGAAATCCAAGATGGCCGCCTTGTGGCCATATTGGATTTTCGAATCGGACAAGAAAAGGCACCTTGCACAACTAGACCCCAAGGGGAACCTGTATACAAAATTTGAGAAAGATCCATGAAGCAGTTCCTGAGAAATCGCGATAACAAGGTTTCATGCGGAAATCCAAGGTGGCCGCCTTGTGGCCATATTGGACTTTCGAATCGGACCAGAAAGGGTATCTTGCACAACTAGACCCCAAGGGAAACCTGTGCACCAAATTTGGGAAAGATCCATGCAGTAGTTCCTGAGAAATCGCGATAACGAGGTTTCATGGGGAAATCCAAGACGGCCGCCTGGTGGCCATATTGGATTTTCGAATCGGACCAGAAAAGGTATCTTGCACAACTGGACCACAAGGGGAACCTGAGTATCAATTTGACAAAGATCCATGCAGTATTTCCTGAGAAACCACAATAAAGTTTCATGGGGAAATCTAATATGGCCGCCTGGTGGCCATATTGGATTTTTCGATTCGGACCGAAAAAGGTGTCTTGCACAACTAGTCCCTAAGGGGAACCTGTGTACCAAATTTGAGAAAGATCCATGCAGTACTTCCTGAGAAATGACGATAACAAAGTTTCATGGGGAAATCCAAGATGGCTGCCTGGTGGCCATATTGGATTTTCGAATCGGACCAGAAAAGGTATCTTGCATAACTAGACCCCAAGGGGAACCTGTGTACCAAATTTGAGAAAGATCCATGCAGTAGTTCCTGAGAAATCGCGATAACAAGGTTTTATGGGAAATCCAAGATGGCTGCCTGGTGGCCATATTGGATTTCGGAATCAGACCAAAAAAGGTTTCTTTCACAACTAGACCCCAAGGGGAACCTGTGTACCAAATTTGAGAAAGATCCATGCAGTAGTTCCTGAGAAATCGCGATAACAAGGCTTCATGGGGAAATCCAAGATGGCTGCCTGGTGGCCATATTGGATTTTCGAATCGGACCAGAAAAGGTATCTTGCACAACTAGCCCCCAAGGAGAACCTGTGTACCGAATTTGGGAAAGATCCATGCAGTAGTTCCTGAGAAATCGCGATAACAAGGTTTTATGGGGAAATCCAAGATGGCCGCCTTGTGGCCATATTGGATTTTGGAATCGGCCCAGAAAAGCTATCTGCACAACTAGACCCCAAGGGGAACCTGTGTATCAAATTTCAGAAAGATCCATGCAGTAGTTCCTGAGAAATCGCGATAACAAGAATTGTTTACGGACGGGCGGACGGACCACGAATGGACGACGGACGACGGACCACGGACGAAAAGCGATTTGAACAGCCCACCATCTGGTGATGGTGGGCTAAAAATTCGTACGCTGAACATATTTTATTTTATCAGAAATGCACACAACAGTATTTTTTGTAGACAAAAAGAAGCAGAAATAACTGAAATAAGTAGCCTACTAAATATGAATTTTACAAAATTTGAGAAAGATCCATGAAGTAGTTCCTGAGAAATCGCGATAACAAGGTTTCATGGGGAAATCCAAGATGGCCGCCTTGTGGCCATATTGGATTTTCGAATCGGACCAGAAAGGGTATCTTGCACAACTAGACCCCAAGGGAAACCTGTGTACCAAATTTGGGAAAGATCCATGCAGTAGTTCCTGAGAAATCGCGATAACGAGGTTTCATGGGGAAATGCAAGATGGCCGCCTTGTGGCCATATTGGATTTTCGAATCGGAACAGAAAAGGTATCTTGCACAACTAGACCCCAAGGGGAACCTGTGTACCAAATTTGAGAAAGATCCATGAAGTAGTTCCTGAGAAATCGCGATAACAAGGTTTCATGGGGAAATCCAAGATGGCCGCCTTGTGGCCATATTGGACTTTCGAATCGGCCCAGAAAAGCTATCTGCACAACTAGACCCCAAGGGGAACCTGTGTACCAAATTTCAGAAAGATCCATGCAGTAGTTCCTGAGAAATCGCGATAACAAGAATTGTTTACGGACGGACGACGGACGGACGACGGACGGACGGACGGACGACGGACGGACGACGGACGACGGACCACGGACGAAAAGCAATTTGAACAGCCCACCATCTGGTGATGGTGGGCTAAAAATTCGTACGCTGAACATATTTTATTTTATCAGAAATGCACACAACAGTATTTTTTGTAGACAAAAAGAAGCAAAAATAACTGAAAAAAGTACTAAATATGAATTTTATTTATCTGGTATAGTTTTATAGAAAAACTATGGAAAATCACGAACGAAAGGTCGTAAATTGAAATCTCCCGCGAGATCGCCTGAGGCCATGTGCGTCGAGTCCGCCATGGCTGATGGGAGGCTAAATTTAGGTCACCCGGATGTGACGTAGGCTACTTGATTTTGGGCCATGGGAACTATCCTTAGCCTTTGGGAAGAAGCGGATCACGCCATCTAGCGGTCGTTACAGCCGCTGAGAATTTATATATATATATATTTGTAAAGCCTGAGTGGTCATCTATCACCAATATCCCAATAGGCGAAAAATGATGTATCACATGCCTGGACCTTGTTGGACTGCCATTACTGAGGCAGAATTTTTTTCATAGACAACGACGGCCTGATCTGTCTGACCATGCCATATACGGAAATTATCCTCACTAATTAAATTAATTCTCTCAGGTTTTCGATAGTTCGTTATTTGTTCACGGACGACACCATTCATTTAAGATTGAACCTGACGGACCTGGTTCAATAGAAACCCGTCGAAAATGTTTCCCCATCTGACCTGATATACTGCATGGAATTCAGATTCAAATTTAAGAAAGTTACACCCACGTTCCATCGTGTTTCTGACAGCTGAACGAATTCTACTCGCATATTCAAGATTACAACATATAAACTCTCTAAATGGACATCGGACATCCATTTAGCATCTATATTTGGACAAAAGAATATAGAGGAAAGGACACACAGATATATGTTCCCAATTTTAATAATGAAATCTTTAATTTTGAAATCTTTGGTATGTATGTGGTGGGGTGGGGGAATGGGGGGGGGGGTGAAGACTATCCCGTTCTGTGACTTAAAATTATTCTAAAGCAATAACTTTGCCCAAGAGACATTTGTCCGTGTGCAGTCTTCAATGTCACAATTCGTAATCCGGAATAAACATCACTAATGCCGCCGAGTTAAGGGTTATCGCAAATCATTACATATTGTGTTTGACCATTAATATGATTCAGTCACTGAAATGAATACTGAAATTACCACTTAAAATCATTTTATTTCTCGTAGATTCAACACTTAAGAAATCACACGCGTTTTTGTCCCAGCGTGAATTTGCCATTGCGTGGTACCGGAAGCATTACCTTGCCGAATTGACCGAGAAACAAACAACGCAGGTCAGTAGTAGATGCGTCCTGCTGTCGGTGGACCAATCAGAATTGAGAACGAAAGTAGGTCAAGTATGGCGCGTTTGACGTCATCCTGTGACGTAATTAGGGCGTGGTTGTAAGAAACCGGTTTAACCGGTCGTAAGAAACCGGTTTAACCGGTCGTAAGAAACCGGTTTAACCGGTCTTAAGAAATCGGTTAAACCGGTTTAACCGGTCGTAAGAAACCGGTTAAACCGGTTTAACCGGTCGTTAAAAACCGGTTTAAATTTATTTAAACCGGTTTATGTTACGTAATTAGGTCATGGTCGCTCGTAAGTAGATCGATTATGTAAGAAACCGGTTTAAATAGGGCGGTATGGTGTCAGCCCCTTTGTTAGCTGCTCCTTTGTTAGCTACCAATAAAAACATCACGTGACCCTTTGACGGCTAATAGGATAAAAGGCGAACATTCGTTTCTCACAGGCCTCTGGCGCACGAAGGTGCGTTTTTACGTATTTGGTCGATCTCCTGTCTCGGTATACAATGGATGACGAGAAAACATTTGATGAAGGTAAGTTCGCATTATCAATCATTCCTTTGAGAACAAGCGGCTCGTTTCTTAAAAGATCTATTGGTCGAATCATAGCGTATGTTGAGAGGTCTTTCATATATTATAGACTGACACAACACAATGTGTTAGAGCAAATGCCATGTATAGCTAACTGACCGTGCGAGTTAAATTATGTACCTCGGAATGTCACAGCCGAACGCACATCTATTGTCCTTCTCTGTGCGCACCGGTCCATTGCACTTTCGCGAACGGTCCCCCTTTGATACGTGCCGGTGTACACGAAAATGATATTCTTTCTTTCTTGAATTTTCTTAGTCTAAAATAGTTCGATAATCGAGGTTTATTAATTATTAGGCCTTAAATATATATGGGTGAATTTCTGTTAAATACTGTACGGTTGTACATACCGCCGATATAGTTTATTCAACCCCTTATAATACATGTATAGCTAACTGACCGTGCGAGTTAAATTATGTACCTCGGAATGTCACAGCCGACCGCACATCTATTGTTCTTCTCTGTGCGCACCGGTCCATTAAGTGCAAAAAGTGATGTATTATGCGTCGCTATTGACATCAATACCATTCAAAAGACCTTTATTCGGTGCCCCTAGCATTGTCTCTGCACACGGGAGAAAATTAAACTATGTTGTCGTGTACTAAAATAGGCCAACTGTTAGCTATGCATCTGTCTCTCTGGCCGAGTTACTGCGAGAATAAAAGAAACGTTTAACACTCTTTCTATCACAATTATTTCAAGAAATTCGATAAACACGTATAACATAATTTGACAAAAACAAAGATAAATTTTTACCGTATTGGCGTCGCTAAAATTATAGCCTCTCAATCGAACGTGTTATTTACCCCGACAACTTACACTATTGTGCAAGTCACCAACACACTAGCATTGTTTTACAAGTCACCAACACTCTAGCATTGTTTTACAATACAATACAGTAAACACACACGGTGAGCATTGGGAATGATCGCTCACGATATGATGACTATTTGTATCATGTTCCGACGAAGCGTAGCGTACGCAAAAGCGCCCGCAAGCGCCCGCAAAAGCGCCCGCAACGCCGGCAAACGCCCGCAAACGCCCGCAAAAGCGCCCGCAACGCCCGCAAAAGCGCCCGCAACGCCCGCAAGCGCCCGTTTCAACGCCCTTCGATATCTGAGAAAAAGAGAGAGATCAACACGTTCACAAGTTTTCATATATTTATTATCCCCAATGTGATGCCGTACCCAAGCTGGGGGCCGCTATGGGTATGTTTACAATTCATAACGTTGGAGTGATATCGGTTTTAATCACGCTCTTGTTAGTGTGCGACAACACAAGTTTTCAAATATTTTATTTGATAATAAAATATATGAAAACTTGTGAACGTGTTGATCTCTTTCTTTTTATTAGGTATCGAAGGGCGTTGAAACGGGCGCTTGCGGGCGCTTTTGCGGGATAATAAAATATATGAAAACTAGTGAATATACTGATCTCTCCCTTTCTCTCAGATATCGAAAGGCGTCGAAACGGGCGCTTACGGGCGCTTTTGCGGGCGTTGCGGGCGTTGCGGGCGTTTTTGCGGGCGCTTGTGGGCGTTGCGGGCGTTGTGGGCGTTTTTGCGGGCGCTTGCGGGCGTCTTTGCGGGCGCTTGCGGGCGTTGCGGGCGCTTTTGCGGGATAATAAAATATATGAAAACTTGTGAATATGCTGATCTCTCTCTTTCTCTCAGATATCGAAGGTCGTTGAAACGGGCGCTTGCGGGCGTTGAGGGCGCTTTTGCGGGCGTTGCGGGCGCTTTTGCGGGCGCTTGCGGGCGTTGCGGGCGTTGCGGGCGCTTTTGCGGGCGCTTGCGGGCGCAAACGCCCGCTACTACCGGACGTTGGTGGAGATGAGGGATGCTAGCGCCTTACGTGAAGGGAGAGAGATATGTCAAAGCATTACACCGTGAAGACTTATTAACCAATCGGATAGGACCCATCCATGCACAGCGTGAGTTCCTATCGGTGTATAGATGGCGCTGCGACAATCATTCATAAATACAACCCTATTAGAAAGACTAACTCACTTCATTTTTGTCGCTCAGTTCAACATGTCTTATTCTTGCTCAGAGTGTCACCGATTGTTCACCAGGTACCACGATATGATCAGACTGGTAGAGTTACCTGTGAGTGCGAGTGTATGCGCGCGTGTGTGTGAGTGAGTGAGTGAGTGTGAGTGAGTGAGTAAGTGAGTGAGTGAGTGAGTGAGTGAGTGAGTGAGTGAGGGAAGCGTCCACAACGCCCGTGAGACGTTTCCAACGCCCGTCTTAACGCATGGACGCACTAACGACGGTGAGTGAGTGAGTGAGTGAGTGAGTGAGTGAGTGGGCATCCGACTGGACTAATGTATCGTCCGTTTTCATCATTTTGAGCATGCGCAGTCTGGCCGTCGTATAGGAAGCAGGCATTTGGGGGATTCGTGGAGGTTTGTTGAGTGGTTGACCATCCCTGGTCAAATGGACCGTGTGGGGTATCAGTGTGAAGCACTCGTAGGAAAAGTGGAAATTGCCTCTCATTTGTGGGGCGCTCACTTCCGGTTGTGTGGGGCGCTGCCCTCAGCCAATCAGAAGCGAGTATTTTGACCCGGTGCATTATGGGACATATCAAAGATAGCGGCGTCTGCCTTCTGGTTCAAGATGGCGGTACGTCCGGTGTCGAAAACTGACCATTTTGTCGGAATGTGGTCATCTGATGTCGAAAACTGGACCGTGTATGGGTCCCGCCTAACTCGGTGTAGAGATGGACCACTATTGGTCCGAATGCGTCTTGTGGGGTATCATCTTGTAGTCCTCGTGGTGCAGACCACGATTTGAGGGATGTTCACGTCATCTGTGATGTCATTGGTGACGTCATCAGTAGGAGTTGTAGCCAAAGCGGGCATTTTGGAGCAGTGAAAGAAGGTATTTGGTGTGGAGATGGACCACCCTTGGTTCGAATGTGTCGTGGTAAGTGTCATCTTGCAGTTCTCGGGGTATAGACTCCATTTGGGGGATGTCCACAGCATCTGTGACGTCATCGGTGACGTCATCAGTACGAGTAGTAGCGAGAGAACATGTTTTATAATTGGCTCAGTGCCAATTTTTTCCCACGATTTGGACTGATGAGGGACACATGCTCATTCCTATATTTACAGACACTACCACCACCACCACCACCAACA
Source organism: Hanleya hanleyi (assembly GCA_036873755.1). Taxonomy (NCBI): domain Eukaryota; kingdom Metazoa; phylum Mollusca; class Polyplacophora; order Lepidopleurida; family Hanleyidae; genus Hanleya; species Hanleya hanleyi. The sequence continues at coordinate 17,794 of JAVTVY010043417.1, read as the reverse complement.
CCACACACTACCACCACCACCACCACACACCACCACCACCACCACCACACACCACCACCACCAACACCACCACCGGGCGTTAACGGGCGTCAACGCCCGGTGGTGGTAGCTCCCGTGTAGCAGAGCTCTTGGATCGGAGCTCTTGGAGCTCAAAGCTTGTGGAGCTCAGAGCTCGGAAATGACGTCATCGCATGCATGCGCGCGTACCTGTGGTGCACCCTGTACCCCGTAGGGAATAGGGTACACCAGGGTGCGTGTGAACCACAGGTACGCGCGCATGCATCCGATGACGTCATTTCCGAGCTTTGAGCTCCACAAACTTTGAGCTCCAAGAGCTCCGATCCAAGAGCTCTGCCACACGGGAGCTTCCACCACCACCGGGCGTTGATGCTGTGGACATCCCCCAAATGGAGTCTACACCCCGAGAACTGCAAGATGACACTTCCCACGACACATTCGAACCAAGGGTGGTCCATCTCTACACCAAATACCTTCTTTCACTGCTCCAAAATGCCCACTTTGGCTACTACTCCTACTGATGACGTCACCAATGACATCACAGATGACGTGAACATCCCTCAAATCGTGGTCTGCACCCCGAGAACTACAAGACGACAACAATAGTGGTCCATCTCTACACCAAATTAGGCGGGACCCAGTTTTCGACACCGGACGTGCCGCCATCTTGAACCAGAAGGCAGACGCCGCTATCTTGGATATGTCCCATAATGCACCGGGTCAAAATACTCGCTTCTGATTGGCTGAGGGCAGCGCGCCACACAACCGGAAGTGAGCGCCCCACAAATGAGAGGCAATTTCCACTTTTCCTACGAGAGCTTCACACTGAACCCCCACACGGTCCATTTGACCACGGATGGTCAACCACTCAACAAGCCTCCACGAATCCCCCAAATGCCTGCTTTCTATACGACGACCAGACTGCGCATGCGCAAAATGATGAAAACGGACGATAATAATAATATAATAATAAATGCTTTATTTAACGAGGGTTACACAATCAGTCAGAGACTGTTCTCCCTTGAGGCCCTCATAACAAAAGAAAGATGTTCAAAAGACGATACATTAGTCCAGTCGGATCCCACTCACTCACACACTCACTCACCGTCGTTAGTGCGTCCATGCGTTAAGACGGGCGTTGGGGACGCCTCACGGGCGTTGTGCACGCTTCCCTCACTCACTCACTCACACTCACTCACTCACTCACTCACACGCGCGCATACACTCACACTCACAGGTAACTCTACCAGTTAGTTGGATAAAAAAATAGGCCGTTATTTACTCAAAATGCACTTCATCGCACCTCCGAAACTCCCGCTTTCGCTACTACTCTCACGGATGACGTCACCAGTGACGGCACAGGTGACGTGGACACCCCTTCAAGTCGTGGTATACACCCCGAGAGCTACAAAATAACACTTCCCTAGACACATTCGGACCAATAGTGGTCCATATCGGCTTCAAAATGTCTATTTCCATACTATGGCCTGCCTGCGCATGCGCAGAATGACGATATTCCTAACACCCATCCACCCAGCCGGATGCGCCCTCACGTATGCATCACATTGATACCTCATTCGACTCAATCAGACCATTAGTGGTCCACCTAGACCTCAAAACGTTCCTTCCAATGCACTTTTCCCACAATTCCCTGTTCGCGCATGCGCAGACTGTTGAACACGAACGACACACTCGTCCAGGCGGATGCTCCTTCGCGAATGCTTCACAACGATACCTCACTCGATCCCATCAGCCCAATAGGCACTCACCTCGACCCCAAAATGTCTATTTCCATACCCTTTTTTCACAATTCCCTGTCTGCGCATGCGCAGAATGATGAACACGACCGAGAGACTAGCCCAGGCGGTTGCCCCCTCACGTATCCTTCACATTGATACCTCATACGACTCCATCGGCTCACTAGGGGCTCACCTCGACCCCAAAACGTCTATTTCCATACCCTTTTCCCCCAATTCCCTGTCTGCGCATGCGCAGAATGTCGAACACGGACGACACACTAGTCCAGACGGATGCCCCTCACATAGGCTACACATTGAACACGAACGAGAGACTAGCCCAGGCGGTTGCCCCCTCACGTATCCTTCACATTGATACCTCATACGACTCCATCGGCTCACTAGGGGCTCCCCTAGACCCCAAAACGTCTATTTCCATACCCTTATCCCACAATTCCCTGTCTGCGCATGCGCAGAATGTTGACAACGGCCGACACACTAGTCCATGTGGATGCCCCCTCACGTATCCTTCACAGCCATACCTCATTCAACCACATCGGTCCACTAGGGACTCACCTAGTCCCCAAATCGTCTATTTCCATACCCTTTTCCTACATCGCATGACGTCATCGCATGCATGCGCGCGTACCTGTGGTGCACCCTGTACCCTATAACCCGTAGGGAATAGGGTACACCAGGGTGCGTGTGAACCACAGGTACGCGCGCATGCATCCGATGACGTCATTTCCGAGCTTTGAGCTCCACAAACTTTGAGCTCCAAGAGCTCCGATCCAAGAGCTCTGCCACACGGGAGCTTCCACCACCACCGGGCGTTGATGCTGTCTGCGCATGCGCAGAATGTTGACAACGGCCGAGACACTAGACCAGTCGGATGCCCCCTCACATAGGCTTCACATTGATACCTCATACGACTCCATCGGCCCATTAGGGGCTCCCCTAGATCCCAAAACGTCTATTTCCATACCCTTTGTCTACTGCGCATGCGCAGAATGCCGATATTTCAACCCCACACTCAGCCCATCGGATGCCCCCTCACATATGTTTCACATTGATACCTCACTCGACCCCATCGGACCACTAGTGGCCCACCTCGACCGGAAAACGTCTATTTCCGTACCCTTTTCCCAAAATTCTCTGTCTGCGCATGCGCAGAATGTTGACAACGGCCGAGACACTAGTCCAGTCAGATGCCCCCTCACATATGCTTCACAGTGATAACTCACTCGACTCAATCGGCCCATTAGGGGCTCCCCTAGATCCCAAAACGTCTATTTCCATACCCTTGGTCTACCGCGCATGCGCAGAATGACGATATACCAGCCCCACACCCACCCCATCGGCTGCCCCCTCACATAGGCTTCACATTGATACCTCACTCAACTCCATCGGACCATTAGTGGCTCCCCTAGACACCAAAACGTCTATTTTCATACCCTTTGTCCACCACGCATGCGCAGAATGACGCTATTTCAACCCCACACCCAGCCCATCATTCGGAACTCCCGAGCGGAAATCTACGAAGGGGACTGATTCTACGCTCGGGGGACGACAACATGAATTTCCTATGAATCTCCAGATGTGACGCGCCGGAACGGTTTAATACGCATGGCTCCGAAGCCCAATCACTCTCGCGGAAGCCTTAATCCCCGACCAGCAAATATTTCCCTGCGAGTCTCTGATTTACGTCAGATATTCTAAAAACTGTTTATTCTTTTCATTCGAAGCACGTTTCAATAGAAAACCATCAGTTTAAATGGTACACACGCCACGTATTGGCAAGATATAATTCCCGTGACGTCACTGACAGTTCCTGACAGACCGAAACACACGTGACCACGCTCTAGTCCAATATGGCGTCAATGGCCTTCGAGGGACATCTCAAACCGGAGATCCCCGAGAAGTTGCGAATGCCAGCCCATCAGATGCCCCTTCACGACTGCTTCACATTGATACCTCATACGACCCAATGGGACCATCCATACCCCATACAGTCATTTTCCCGTATAGATTTAATATACAAATGTTCGAATCAGGGAAGATAACCCGGCATTTGCCAAAAATCACAAAAGTGCATCAAGAGTTACCTCCCTTTTGCGGGGAGCTCTCTTGAGCTTGTGGCGCCCCCTTTCGGATGCAAGAGTTACCTCCCCGGCAAAATATGACCGTTTTTGCATGCTCTATACTACTGACCGACGTGTTTCTCGCTTTCCTGCAAACTAATCGGAGTGTGTCGAAGCACCACAAAATAAATTGAGTTTTTCAAGAAACTGACGCGTACCGGTGTGCTGCAGTAGATTTTCCTGATCACCAGTGTCCTATTTCCTATCTTTACTGTAGGCGAACAGTCACTGTCCCCCCCATATTTGCGCGAATGGCGAGGAGTGTCCTCTACCTGGGTTAAAAGATACGACCCGGACACTCTATGCTCACGGACACTCTTAGCCTCCATACCGGTATCCAGCAAACTTGAAAAACGGTGGGATGAAGTGGGGAGTTGGGTGTGGGTGGGGGTGGGGTCGAGTTGAAAAGGTAAACGTTATTTGTCCCTTTAAGACCAGAAGGTAAATAATATACGGTGCAATGAATCAATCAATTACACATTGGTTATTGTTATGCCTCTATAGGTCGAAATAAAAGGGTTAGCGCTCTCATCTCCACGGTGAAGAAAGTAAATTACTTGTTAACGACGTAGAAAACGCCGCTGTTACTCCTGTAGTTCAGGATATAGTCTATCCAAAAAAATATCTAACAAATATCTAACAAAGTTTTCAGCCGCTGTGGTCAGTCTGGTTGTGATCATTTTCAGAAAACAATTCTTTTTTATTAGATACGCATTGAATATCATCGAGAGCACCAAACATTAACAGCATTCAAGACGTTGATCATATAAGGAAGATTGAGACCAAAGAGCACCACAGGCGCGGTGGAGGCAATTCAACATTGGGGGTGCCAAATCGGGGATGAGATCGAGAGGGAAATTTTGAAAATTTAGCCTCCATTTTACGCACTCTGGCACATTTTCAGGGAAGATCTTAGACTGAGAAAATGTTCACAATTTCCGCCTTTCTAACTCTAAAAAGCAAGGTTTTCAAACCCCCATTATCTGCTCTCCAAACACCATTCTTGGGGTACGGAAACACCGATACCAGAGTTTCAAACACTTGTGTTTTAAAACCCTGCAATGTGTGTTTGAAAACGCGTCGGGTTGTTTGAAACACTATATTTGACGCACAGAAACACTGATACAAAGGTTTCAAACACTGGTATTTTGAAACCCCATAACGCGGATTTGGGCGTGTATTCACACATCTATCAAGCTATACTGGTACGGTAATGCTCAAACTATCCCAAGAAATTAGTACAATCGGATAATCTTCAACGAAGTGATACCGGTAATTAATTGTTTAATTTACCGTAGTTATTTTCTTGAAATTCTCAATCAAGTCTCTGGGAAGTCCGGTTTTTCGAAATAGCACTTAAGGCATTTCGAGATAAGGGACATAAATCTGTGGCATTATTCAAAGTGCACCTAAAAGGGATGTCGGGCCCTATCTGCCCTGTAGGATGGGGACGTTGTGCTAAAGTACCCGATGCACAATGTTTTAGAGAATCCCACTATATCATCCGAAGATCATTGAGATACGTGTCTTCAGTGGTTTATTTAATGGAAGACTTATTTGAAGTTTCCAATAAAAGTACCTAAGTAGTATAGAAAGGGCATTTAAAGCCATATTGGCCTCATTATTTGTTCCCCCGGGTAAAATTTAAGGGGGTAGTCAATGTTATAGTATAGGGAGCGCCCCCTGGCAGCCATTTGACCTCTGGGTGCATGTAGAAACATCTCCCGGAAATAAAAAACGGAACACGGACTCTAGGCCGCTATGGACGGCTGGGTGCATGTAAAATTTCTCCGGAAATAGGCGGAACACGGACTTTACCCTAAAACTCCTATCAATCCTATAATATTGGTCCCCGGGCTTATCGGGGCCTGCCTATCCAGTCAATCGGATGTTTTCACAGAAAATAAAAAATAAATAAATAAATAAAAAACGGAACACGGACTCGTACAATATACAATATACGGGGGAATGCCTGTATGGATATAGCTCCATACTGGCTATATGGGGGGAGGGGTGGTCAATTGTTTTTGTGGGTGTTACTATGGGTTGTGGGGTCTCGTTTTTCACGTTTCGCCGAGAAAAACACAATGGGAGGGGTCCCGGAGCGAATCGGTGAAATTTTTGGGAAAAATCACCGAGGTCTGTATATAGCCCCATAGGCTGGCTATGGGGGGTATAGGTCCAACCTGGGAAATTCAAACACGTTCATTGTGATATGGGTTGCTTGGATTTGTTTTTCACGTCTCGTCATTTAGAACACGATGGGAAGGGTCTCGGGGCGCAACGGTGAAATTTTTGGAAAAGTACCATATAGCCCATATAGTCCCATACTGGCTATATGGGGGTATAGGTCCAATCTGGGAAATTCACACACGTTCATTGTGATATGGGTTGCTTGGATTTGTTTTTCACGTCTCGTCATTTAGAACACGATGGGAAGGGTCTCGGGGCGCAACGGTGAAATTTTTGGAAAAGTACCATATAGCCCATATAGTCCCATACTGGCTATATGGGGGTATAGGTTCAACCTGGGAAATTCACACACGTTCATTGCGATATGGGTTGCTTGGATTTGTTTTTCACGTCTCGTCATTTAGAACACGATGGGAAGGGTTTCGAAGCGAAACGGTGAAATTTTTCGAAAAGTACCGGGTAGGCCTGTATATAGGCTCATATAGCTCCATACTGGGCATATGGGGGTATAGGTTCAACCTGGGAAATTCACACACGTTCATTGTGATATGGGTTGCTTGGATTTGTTTTTCACGTTTCGTCATTTAGAACACGATGGGAAGGGTCTCGGAGCGCAACGTTGAAATTTTTGGAAAAGTACCATATAGCCCATATAGTCCCATACTGGCTATATGGGGGTATAGGTCCAATCTGGGAAATTCACACACGTTCATTGTGATATGGGTTGTTTGGATTTGTTTTTCTCGTCTCGTCATTTAGAACACAATGGGAAGGGTACCCGAACGAACCGGTGAAATTTTTCGAAAAGTAAGCCTCCACACCAAGCTCCACACCTACACCAAGTACAACCACTACGTCTGAAACCCCACCGGATTTCATCCCTCACAGTGAACAGACAACGACGACCGACGTTGTACCCAGCACCATCATCACTCGCAGTGAACAGACAACGACGACAGACGTTGTACCCACCACCACCACCAATCCAGTTCACTCGTACCAAATTTACAAGAGCGCGTTACCACGACAGCGCATGCAGCTCGAACCATGGACCCTCGGTGGCAGCATCCCTTCACTTGCGTCATCGCAGGACCGACGGGTTCCGCCAAAACGCACTTCGTCAGGAAGCTCCTTCAACACGCCGACAGCATGATCACCCCAACCATTGCCCGAGTCGTGTGGTGTTACGGAGAATGGCAGGAAGCGTATGCAGCAATGCCCCACATCACGTTCGTGGAAGGCCTACCCAACCTGGCCGATTTAGAACCCGACACCTTGGTGGTTCTGGATGATCTCATGGCGGAGACGGATGCGCGGGTCACCCAACTCTTTACCAAAGGCAGCCATCATCGACGGTTCAGCATCATCTACATTGTGCAGAATCTGTACAGTAAAAACAAAGAACATCGGAACATCAGCTTAAATGCCCACTACCTGGTGGTCTTCAAAAACCCGAGAGATACCACTCAACTGCTGCACCTGGCGAGACAGATGTATCCCGGCCGCACACCGTTTGCGTTGGAAGCCTTTAAAGATGCCACAACCCCTCAGCACGGGTATATGCTCTTCGACCTCAAGCAAGCCATCTTTCCCGGAGAGACCCACCACGTGTACATGCAAAAATAATGTAAACACATCCACAGTGGCGCCCCCAGCTGGGTGTGTGTGTGTTTGATGATGGGGATAATAAAAAGAATTAATACCACAGCATGGTTGACTTTGTCTCTGTTCTCTGAAGTAGATAAAAAGAGCAGAGTTGTGGGTTCTAGCATTAGTTGTACATGATGTCTGCGCGAGTACGGAAGCACGCTCCGACGCTCCGTGTATTGAAGACGGCCCCACCCGAGTTGGTCCGAACCATTGTACGCGGTGCGGACCCTGACCTTGTACGCTGTCTGTGCGAGATCGGGTACAACCTGTTAAAAGGCAACGTACCACTGGCTCCGGCTCAGAAGACCAAGTTGGCCAAGCATAAGACAGGTCTCCGAACCCTAGTCCACAAGCGGGTCCCTCAAACACAAAAGAAAAAGGTGTTACAGAAAGGCGGCTTTCTCGGGGCCATCTTAGCACCGTTGGCCGCTTCCGTGTTGGGTCCAGTATTGGGTGGACTCTTCGGCCGACAATGAACCACACGAAAAAATGGTCCTCGTCGAACCACGGTTCCTTCAAAACCTCCAATCGCCCTACCCTGTCCCACCTACGGTGAAGACCATAAACACCCTCGATGGAGAGATGCAACAGATCTTACAAAGACCGGGGTTAAGCGACAGTGAGAAAGTACAACGGTACAATGAGACGCTTCAACGGTACATGACGTTCATGGACCAATACAAAACCCTCTCTACCACCACCACCACCACCACCACCACCACGCGACACACCGCCCCACAGTGGGTGGAAGACGAAGTGCTGAAGAGTGTACCTGCATCGTTCAAGAAACAAGCTGGCCTGGTATTACAACGGATGAAACAGAATCCTAACATGACTTGGAATGATAAAGGCGAACTACTGGTACAGAATCAGGTGGTCCCGGGACCCACATGACGGATTTAGTGAATGACCTGATGCGTAAACGCAGGTCGCACACGGATCCTCGAGGATGGGAGGTCTTCGCTCAAGGCTTGAAAGACATGCATGTACCACAGGAATTGGTGGGGAACCCCCACCGCTGGGCCTTTATGCAGCGAACCCAGCAATCGCCGAGTGGCCCCCTACCTTCTTGGGAATCCGAATGGGAACCGGAGTCACCCCCCAAAACACCACCACCACAACGGGCACCTTCTTTTCAGACCTTTAAAAATCCATCCTTGATCAGGACACCCCCCATCTCCAGAGTCGTGACCCGTAGCAAGTCAACGCCACGAACACGACGCCGGACACAACCGCCCAAGGCCTGGAACACCCATTAAAACAGCAGCAGCAGGACAGCTCAGTCGCCATGTTTTACCTCACCCTACCCAGTAACAGTTCGCTGGATGTGTTTCCTGACAACACCTTGGCCAAGTACGTGACCCAGTTACCGCAACCGTTGCATTTACCTGGGCGCTGGGAATGTGGCCTCGTGGATATCCAATACCCTTACTCGTGGTACAACGTGCGAGCCAATGAAGTGTGGTACGAGGTGACCTACGAAGGAAAAGACACCCGACTCACCCTCCCCGAAGGCCAATACGATACTCCCAAGGAGTTCATGGGTGGGCTTGTCAAGACTGTTGCATTATAAGGCTCTACGGGAGGTGACGAATGTTTCAAAACCCATCAAAACCTTTCCCTTCAAGAATCACGTGGACTTCGATTACAACGTACACAACGACAAGGCACAGCTCACCGTGACCGCCAACGTGAGTGTCGTACTGAGTCCTATCCTACAGCAAATGCTGGGTTTCGATCTACGGACGTTCGCTGGTCCCACCAAGGCGAGATCCCGATGGATATGAAGTCGGGTATGGACGGACTCTACGTCTACTCGGACGTGGTGGACAACCACATCGTGGGCGATATCAACACACCTCTGTTACGGGTGCTCCCCATTAAAAAGTTGTATGGAGATCAAGTCACCCACAGTTTCACCCACATGCTCTACCTACCCGTACGACAAACCGACATCAACACTATCACGGTGGATATAAGAGATGACACGGGGCGACCGGCGGCATTCAAACGCGGGAAAGTGGTGCTGACACTTCATTTTCGACAAGCACGTGCTCCCCACTTTGTATAATGAAGGTGCCTTACGAGTGCGATGCACGCAGCTATATGGACTATTATGCCCAACAGGCCGGCGGTGGCCTTCCGGTCTTTAGTGGTGCACGCATGCAACGAGGACATGGACTGGGGAACATACTCGGGAGCATCGTCAAAACGTTCCTGCCCTTGGTGACGCGTGGGGTGAAAGCAATCGGCAAACAAGCGGTACGCAGTGGACTGCAAGTCGCCGGTGATGTCTTGGGGGTACGGCACCCAAAGAAGCCTTGAAACGGCGGGCCAAAGAAGCGGGAGGCGTCTTGATGGCCAAAGCACAACGCACCGTAGGGAATAAAAGACCTGCACCACCGAGACCACGCACCAGTCGACGACCGACCCAGCGACGACGCACATCGAAGACCCAGGATATCTTTTCTTAAAACATGTCCTTGATCCACGCAGAGTCCTGCCCCTCCACCAACAGTGAATTTGATTTGTGGCCCGTCCCGCCCACACAGACCAGTGCCGGGATTATGGGTGAAGCATCTCCCGCTCTCAAGCATCAACGAAACAGGGCCCATCGAGTTCACCATCAGTAATGCGGATACGGCCTATGTGGATTTAGCCCATACATACTTGTATGTGAAAGCCAAGATCGTCAATGGAGATGGCTCCAGAATCGTGGACCAAGCAACGGTGGGCCCGACGAATCTCTGGCTGCACTCGATGTTTCAACAGGTGGATATATTTCTCACCGACAAACTCATCAGTGACTCGACCAACACGTACCCCTATCGAGCCTACATCGAGACGCTGTTGTCGCATGGACGAGAGGCTAGAAAATCTCAACTGACAGCCGCTTTATTCTACAAGGACACACCCGAGCACATGGGCGCAGAGAACGACAATGTGGAATATAGCAAGCGATTGATCCTGGCCTGTGTGGAAAATACCAGTTTCAGCGGAGCCTACCCAGAGAACCCGTTTGACTTTGAACATTTCGGCATCAATTTTGTGGCCCTGCATGTGGATGGACAACGACGAGAAAAACGAGACCCCACAACCCATAGTAAAGCCCACGAAAAAAAAATGACCATCCCCATACCCCATACAGGCATCTTCCCTTATATTGTATAATACAGACCCCTATTGTAGGGGTAAAGTCCGAGTTCCGCTTTTTATATTTTCGGAAAACAATCCTAATTTTACATGCACCCACCCTATTGACTTGATAGACAGGCCCCGATAAGCCCGGGGACCAATATTAGCCCTTTTGGCTAGGGTTGATAGGGGTTTTCCCCTATTTTAGGGGTAAAATCCGTATTCCGCTTGTTATAGTTTCGGGAAAAAATCCTAACTTTACATGCACCCAACCCATTGACTTGATAGGCAGGTCCCAATAAGCCCGGAGACCGATATTAGCCCTTTTGGCTAGGGTTGATAGGTGTTTTCCCTTATTTTAGGGGTAAAGTCCGTGTTCCGCTTTTTATAGTTTCGGGAAAAAATCCTAATTTTACATACACCCACCCATGAATGGATGCCCCTTCACGAATGCTTCACTTTGATACCTCACTCGACCCAATCGGACCATGCAGCGTATTTGAAGTCTGGGGACTACTTTTTCTCCGCGGAAGCTTTTTCCCGCGACCGCATCACCGCCAGACCGCATCACCGCGGATCAATACATTCCCTGCAACAATTGAAACTCTCCTGTGTTGGAGGTAGCTTTTTGGTCATTCTGCCGGAACTATAGTGCACTTGACCTCTCCTCCACGTGACCTCCACAAAACAGAGTTACCTCCCTGGAAAACCTGGCTTTAAATCATTGCTACCTACTACTGATCATTCATGAAATGACGGCCTCGCCATACGATCCACATCGCAATAGCTGCTCCCTAAGCATGCGCAGATCGATTTTGTCCTAAAATACCGGAAGGCGACGGAAAGGGCGACGTCGTGGGCGACGTCGCGTCGCGTTCTATCTCTTAACATTATAAGAACGCGACGGGAAGGGCGACGTCGCCCGCGACGTCGTGGGCGACGTCGTCCTTCGCGTCGTGTTGATAAAAGCGACGCGCGACGGAAAGGGCGACGTCGTGGGCGACGTCGCGTTTAAAAAGGGCGACGTCGCGTCGCGTTCTATCTCTTAACATTATAAGAACGCGACGAGAAGGGCGACGGGAAGGGCGACGCGTCGCCTGCGACGCACGACGCAAAAATGGCCGAAACAGAACACCATAATAAAGTGCTGCTGTGAAACTGGTCAGTGTTCAATCAGATATGATTTAAGTTTCGATTGAAGGGGGAGGTTGAATTAATTTCTTTGAGCAAGTAGGGTAATTTGTTCCACTCTCGAGGACCAGCAATTTTAACAGAGTAAAGTGATAAGTTAGTTAGGTAAATAGGCCTGTATAAATCGAATTGATGACCTCGAGTATTGTAGTGGTGGATTGAAAATTGTTTTATAAAATAACAATGGAAATTTTTGGGCAATTGACTAGGGTGATGAAAGACTTTATGGGCGAGGAGAAGAGATGAATATGCATTCAACTTACAAAGTTGTAGAATTTTCTTTTCTTTAAATAAAGGCTCTGTATGGTCTAGTTTATTTGATAAAGTAATTATTCGTAGTGCCCTATTCTGAAGTAGGAGCAATGGGCGTAGGTGAGTAGCGTACGTATTTCCCCATAAAATATTACATAAATATTAAAATATCATCTAATTAGAATATATTCGCATTTAAATATGTAGGTGAAGTCTGAGAACAGACAATATATGAAATATTTAGCACCTTAATAATATCATGCACAGACCACAAATGAAAACGTACTTGTGACTGTCTTAAAACTCCTTATATACCAGCGCATGGGCGTTGTTTAGTCAGGAAGAACAATAGAATAATCCATATTATTGCAATTTAGAGGAAATACTCAATATTTAGCATTTGTGCTAATTATACAATATATTTTCTTTCGGGAGAGGCAGTCCGACAATTTCGTTGCGAGTTAGAAAAAATATTCAATATTTATGATGGCTGCAATTTAGAGAAAAATATTCAATATTTAGCATTCGTGTTAATTATAAAATATATTTTCTTTCGGGAGAGGCAAATCCGACAATTTGAAGCTGTAATTTAGAAGAAATATTGAATATTTAGCATATGTGAAAATGGTAAGCCAAGGAATATTAAAACATATATTTTCTTTGGGGATAGACAAGACCGACAAGTTGGGGCTGCAATTTAGAAGAAATATTCAATATATAGCAGGTTGCTATTTGGAAGAAATATTCAATATTTAGCATCTGTGAAACTGGTAGGCATAGTGTTATTATACAATATATTTTCTTTGTGAGCAGGCAAGTCAAAGTGCTAACTAGCAATAATCCTAGAAATTATCTTCAAAATAACACATCCCTTTCTAAATATCACTGATTTTAGAAAAAAATTGCGAAGTAGCAGATCTGCTAAACAGCATGCGAGACAGTAATAACCATTTTTGTCGGACTCGAGCTCTAAGATATGGTTGTCTGTCCAATGTAATTTGCATTGCAACCATTACATTCAATAACATAAATCACGTTTCTTGAATCACAACACATGTTTTCCTTTACCGTAAAGACACTACTCTAATTCTTAAATGAAAACGATGAGCATTCAATCAGGTATTCACAAGTACCACATCCAGAGTCATTTTGTGGTGAGACTGTCTCTGATTTTTAATGAGTTTCACATCTTTAAGAAAATCTTGTGTTTTATGACTCGTGTGGTATGCTCATATCATCAGTTTGCGGAATATTAGAATGTTTGTCCACGTTATGCGGATTGTATGTGGTCACGAACACTGTATCGTTCGTTGATTTTGGTTTGATGGTTCTTAAAAATGTAATGTTATGTGACTTTACTTTATTCAGGCCTGTCTTGATAATTTCCTTCGGAAAATCCCTACTTGCCAAATCTCTTTCAAGTTCACTAAGCCTCTTTTCCCTTAAGCTCGGTTCTGGCACAAAGGTGAAATTCCGACGGGCAAGGTTATATGGGAATATGGAACTTAGTATGGCTCGAATGATTGCTTTTGAAAGGAAGATATTATCTAGTATATCGGTGGGTTTATGACACAAATCGGTGATTAGGTTGTTTTCGTTTCTAGTGATCAAACCGTCCAGACAAGATGAACTATTACTGTTGCTTTCCGTGGGTTTTTTGATATTCGGGTGCAATGTTTGAAAAATATCGTAGACAGTTTGTACGTCACATTTAGACTACTGCCATAAGAGGAAACAATCGCCAAAATATCTTTTCCATACGTTTCTGAAAGCACTTTACAATATATACATGTAGCACGGACAATGGGAAAATAAACACACACACTGTATATCTGAAACCCCAAGAATGAAAGTCGAAGTCTGCCTGATCTATATTTCGTCGTGTATTTTTTAACTTCCAATATCTGAAAATAGCCCGAGGTGAAATGTTAGGATACAACATCCAAGCAACACTATAGGAACGCTATAGGTATGATGGCTGTTATACCGTTTGTGGCTTCTATATTTAATTTCAATATAAATATATACTTACATGAACAGTGGTTCATGGAGTTGTCCGCAGTTCATTTGACATAATCGCTCACATCTGAAAATTAATAGGGAAAAAAGTCCACTATTACAATATCCACTATATGACTTGTCAAATTCCGAAAGCCAGTTGATTTACGACGAAAATTACTCCACGATGTTCCTAGCGAGGAAGTCCCCATCTTGCATAGGACACGACAGCTGATATAAAATGTGAGTTTTTACGCATTGTTAAAAGCGTTGGGATGAACAGATGTTTTTTGAAATAGCGTACATTATGTACCAATGTAATATAAATCCAGAATATATCAACCATGGACAAGAAATATGGTTAACTCACCATCGGTGTACAGATCAAACGGAAGTACCAACTACTGCTTTCTTTCTTTGAGCAGGCTAGATTGAACTTACCTAGCAATGAATCCTGCAACAATATACGAGGAAAGATAACAGGTACGAGTGACAGATGCGTATATCTCGTATGAAATTTTCATCTGTCGCATGTGCTGGCCCGAAACATGCGAGCAGAACGAGGGTTTCGAAGGATCCGATCGCTTTGCGCCTTTGCATGCGTCTGTTATCAACACATTAGGATTTGTACCTCTATACCATCCAATCAGACCCAAGCTCTCTACAGGTGGAAATGGTGCGGTCAACATGAATGCACTCTAGAATATGGCATACAGATATAAAAAAATAATAATAATAATAATTTTAAAAAATACTTGGGGCTCATAATTTGACAGCTCATGTGGTAGTAGTATATGAAGTAGTGTCGTAAATCTATTATGAATGTTGAGATGGGAGAAATGAGGTGGAAAGTTCACTTTCGGTGCGAGTTCACTTCCGGGTAACCACGCATGCACAGAGTGCACTTCCGGGAGGTGCATTGTGGGATTGCGCGTGCAGGAAACCTCGGGAAAAAATCGGATATCTCGTCCAAAATCTGGAGGAGGGGCAACTGAGGCGGAGGGCTGTACGTCACATCCTCTGATGATCTGACTTCCGTTTCGAGGTTGGTCACGTGACTGCTGGGGTTGATGCAAAAATACGATTACAGAAATCCAAAAGTGCCGAAAAACGGGTTTTAGAAAAAGTCAACTGGGCTGGGTCTTATGCGGTCCACATGGGTCTTGGTTGGAGGGAGTAACGTAACTGGCGTTGTGTATGCAAATATAAGATTCCGGAAAACCAAAAATGCGGAGAAAATGGACTTTACACCAAATCAAGTGGGTCTATATCTGCAATATTGGCTTCACATGGGTCGTGCAGGGTGTCGACTTGTGGAGGACATTTTGAGTCATGTGACTGGCGAGTGGATGCAAAACTAAGATACCGAACATATGCGGAAATGGGCACTCGTGACTTTACACTTAGCCAAATGTATCAGACGCATCGTCGGCTGCTCTTGTCCATTCAGAAGCTGCCATCTGCGAAACTGCCCTTGTGTTGCGTCAATCGTCAGCCATGTTCACTCTTGTCCATGTTCTGCGCCCGTCCGTTGGGTCTGGGCCATCCCTGAGCATCTTCGGGCAGTCCAGGATACTGTAACGGCCATATATCTTTAAACAGCTGTTTTCGCATGTTGAACCTCTGTGGCTGGTGACCATGGGTGTCTTTCAGATGTAGCGCCTCCTTTGGATGTAAGCCTGTTGTGAGTTATCCTACAAGGCATCTTCAGTCGCTGCAGCGTAGGTAATAATAGCCGCGGTCACAATACACTCCAATAGGCTGAGTTCCTCGCCTTCCTCATTCAGGCTTTCCTGGGATGTAGTCTGGCTATCCGCGGCCGAGATTTCAGCCTAGATGTCAGTGGGTAGGTTGTTAGTTTCAGTTGGTACTCTCTTAGTATTTGCATCGGTTTCTGGCCCCTCAGTCTCTCTGTACCCAAGTATATTCTTCTGATGTCGCATCATCGGGTAGTGTCTAGTGACCGTGTGTTCGCACTCCGAGCATGTATAACCCATGTTGGCGGTTAAACGTCGACTGTGCATGTCTTTCGAATTGGGTTGCTTTTATAGGCGTGAAAAAGGAAACCCCGTCATCCCCTATCTAACGCTTCAACGCCCTAGTGAGGTAGATCAGAAGTTCTGACAGATCTAAATGATCACGTGATTCCCATGGAATTATTTAGCGAAAGGTAGCCACACCCATCAACGCCTGTTGTTACGCCTTAACTCTCGTCTTAACGCCGTAACGTCTCAGGTCCACCACGAAGGCAAAGCGTCACTTGGAATAGGATATGGGGTTGCCATCGGCAGAGGCTCTGAAACAGTGGTCAAAATGCGAAAACAGCTGGATGTGTTACCGTTACAGTATCCTGGACTGCCCGAAGACGCTTAGGGATGGTCAAGAGCGAACATGGCCGAAGATTGAAGCAATACAAGGAGGGTTTCTCAAAGCCGACTTCTAATTGGTCAAGAGCAACCGACGATGCGTTTGATACACGGAAAATAACATACCTGAATTTTAACACACCCAACGCGGCTTCCCCAGGCTGGGTGTGATGTGATTGAGGGGACAATAAAATGTGCAATACGCAATATGTCTGCTGTTGTTGTTGTTGTTGTTGTTGTTATTGTTCATTCCGCTATCTTTCACCTGATCTAAGGGTCTAGGCATACGTGTATGGGGGATGGGCACTCACTCAGCCACTCGTTCTCCACTCGTTCTCCTCTCGATTACTCACTCAGTCATCCGATACACTACTAGGGGGGTTACCCTGCCAGGATAGATAGACCCATCATGCATTGCCCACTACATCCTGTCGCCCACGGTATCCAGTTACACCCCTACCTTTTACAAGAATATTCATGGGTATAAAGTCCGCCACTCCGCGTTTTTGGCGACATGTCCTGTACATTGGAGCGATATGCAAGAGGTGGGAAAAATTCGTCTGGCGATTAAAGAGCAAACTCTACAGGAAAGCTTCCATCGGCACCTCACATTCACACCCGAGAATATGGTGGATTCTCGGACGTAGCCTTAGTATCTCAGCCGCGCTGTACTGCAGCTGTTCGTTTGGAAACTATGAAGTATCCACACGGCCCATAGCACCGGCTTAAGCGAAATTAGATACGCTAGCGCGCGAGCTGTAATGACAGATCAGCTCAAAGAAATAACTTTGATGTTAATGAATGAGTATCGAGGACGTCTGATGGAGTAAACGCCTCAACATGGGGTAAACCTGATAAATGCAAGAATATCCAGAAAAACTAACCTGTGATGCACGACGCCGTACGGCTTAAATTTCCCACCAAAAACAATAAACCTACATATACTTGTAGAATGACATGTACAGAGGGCGGGCCCCGAGGACTAACAGTCCACCAGCAGAATCCTATCATATACAAGTAATCAAATGGAGCGATATGCAAGAGGTGGGGAAAGTTGACGCCTGGCGACTAAAGGTCAACCATATTACTCTACAGGAAAGCTTTGATATATATA